>JABUQX010088901.1:12500-13793 GCA_015478945.1 Trachelipus rathkii | reverse complement strand
AATTATTATTACTACTAAATTATTTATTATTCTTATTGTCATTATTATTGTTCCATTTATTTATTATTATTAACATTTTTATTGTTATTTCTATGGTCATTATTATTTTCTTTTGTATAAAGTGACTTACCTTTTTCACTTTGTAATTTTGTTTGTTTTGGTTTTGTACCAATGTCAAGTTCACCAAACAACGGCGTGTTCATTATCCTTGCTTCTTTTTCAACAAACTTTGTGAATGTACTAAAATTTACCTTTTTATTTTCTTCATACATACTATCAACTTTATATCTCCACTTATCACGTTGTTTGTAGGGAAGTTTTTTAACTATTCTATAAATAGCACCAGTAGAATTCAATTCATTCAATGGAGTAATATTTTCCATTGCATTATTAATCGAGTCTAGAAATAAAGAAAATTCTGCCATTGCTTCAGCATCTTCATTCTTAATTTCATTCCAACCTTCTGACTTTTTCAAATATGTATTTGCAATAACTTGTTCATTTCCATACTGTTTCTCGAGTTTTTCTACTGGCTTTTTATAACTTTTATTTTCATCCAAATGCATACAACTTCTCACTATATTTTCTGCTTTACCTTCTGTATACTTAATTAAATAGGAAAGCTTGTTCATTTCATTTTCACATTTTCCTTCTATATTGGTTTTAAAAACTAGCATAAAAATCTTTAAATTTAGTTGGATCCTTTCCAGAAAATACTTCAGGCTCACATATAGGAAGAGGATTCTTAATACTCACTTCTAACTTTTGTTTTAAAATCTCTACTAGTTTAGACTCTTGATTATTATTTTCACCTATACTATTTATTTTAGTTTCTGAAAAAGTTACATTTTTATTATTTTTTACAGAGGTATCGCTAATACTGAAAATTGGACTTTCTAATTTTTGTTCAATTTTAATCAAGCTTTGTTCTAAATTTTTTATATGACTACTATGTTGGTACAAATCTAAATTTTCTAGTTCCCTTTTTTTTTGCCAAAGTTAATTGTTCGTGCTCTTGTAAATTTTTGTTTTACTTTTTTTCAATTTCGTAGCAACAATGATTGTTGCTATTGAATTTTTGCCACTAGATATACTTTACTCTACATCGCATATATTACTAGGCACTATCTCTGTGGTATAACCTTGGCTCATTATTTATTCATTGTATTTTTTAAATATCATTTTTAACTCATAATATGCTTTTAAATTTTTAAAATGTAGCCCAACTGCTGTATTTTATCTGCCTCTACAGATTCTGCTATTAATTTCACTACAAGTATTTTTTAGAGATTC
>JABUQX010088901.1:0-2500 GCA_015478945.1 Trachelipus rathkii | reverse complement strand
CAAGCACCAAACATATTTATGATCAGGCCGTATCTATATATAACTACAAGATCAGCGTTTAAAATTTTCAACTTTAAAAGAACTGATTGGTTCAAACAGATAATTTTAGGATTCAACTTCTGCCACAGCAAAATTAAGACTTACAACAATGGGCAAATGATCAGTTATCTCACACCCAACTGCAGTTGCATAATTAACATCATCAAAAAATACACTAAACCTGATCAAGAATCGAACACTTAGTGAAAAAACATTGCATTAAACTGAGTTATCCAACCATTTGGGGGTCTATATGTATTGATAACAGCACAAAATCAGAATTGTTAATATTAATCTTAACAATTAAAAAGAAGCAAATGCGTGCTTGTATTGGAACCCAGCTGCTAAAGAACATAATATAGTTTCACGGCGACTGGTTTGCTAAAAAGAATTTAAAAAAATGACAGCTTCACAATATCCTAAAAAATATTGTAGGTAATCTACACGTCAGCACACACCACTACACCACCACACACACAACCACACACCACACCACACACACCCCTACAACACACACACACAACGATACACACACACCTACACACACACACCACACCTTACACACACACACCCCCACAACACATATATATATATATAGTATTATTATATAATAATATATATATATATATATATACTTATATATATATATATATATCATATATATATATATATATAGATATATATATATATATTATATAACACGGTGAATGATTATGTATGAAATTGTGTTTCATGTATTTGATTATGCAGTAAAGATCCCATATTGCTCTTGCAATGTCCCCCATTGCCCTTTGCATAACATTGTATTACCACGGATTAGCCCAGTCAAACTAATATATATCAATAGGTATATATAGTAATATATATAATATGTCTTATATATTATATTATTATATTATATTATAGTATATATTAATATATATTTATATATATATATTATATAGGTTAAATATTTTATATGGAGGAACATACGAAGCTTGTGTAGTAAAAGCACCAATGAGAACTCGTTTTACGAGCATTACTCTTAAAATTGATAAATCATTGGTGGTTGCTTATAACTGCCTCCATCATATATATTATTATTATTATTATTTTCATGTATTATTATTATATTATTATTAATTATTATTTATATATTATAATTATTATTATTATTATTATTATATTATATTATTATTATTATTATTATTTATTATATTATATTTTTTTAATTTTATTTGCGAAAGGGAACTGCGTGTTATTATTATATATTATATATAGTATATAATATATTATATATATATTATATATATATATATATATATATATATTATTATAAGAAAGCACAACAACCCTGAACGGCTCGAACAGAATCTAGATATAAAAGAGTACTAATGTGGCTATTTAGTTTTAATGTATGTGAGAATACCAATGTATGTATGTTGGGGTGGATGTTGTTTTCCTATAGATAGAAAAATGGATGTTATGTGAATTGGACCAAGAAAGGAGAGTGTCAAGAAAAGGTAAAGAGTTGTTGGTAGAAGTTTCAATAGTGAATTTAATATTTGGATGTATGTTGTTTATATGCTGTAAAATATGTTGTGGGTTAGTGGAAAGGGGGATGGCTGCGAAAATGTCATCGACATACCGCAGCCAAGTAGTGTTTGAAAGAAGGGGATGGGTAAAGATATGGTAGTGTTCGATGAGTTCCATAAAGATGTTGCTTAGAGTGGGAGAGAGGGGGGAACCCATGCTTAGACCTGATGATTGTTTATAGAAGGTGTTGTTATATTGAAAAAAGTTGTGTTGTAAGGAAAGATTAATCAGTTGTTTGATAAGGGAAAAGGGATATTGTAAAGATATGTTGTTTTCAGTGAGAAATTGTTCAAGCAGAGAAAGTGTAAAGGGGACAGGCACAGATGTAAACAGAGAAGTGACATCGAAACTAACTAGATGATGGGTACGAGGGTTAATGTTATGTGCTTTCGAAATGAAGTGTTCGGTGTTTTTCAAATGTGAGTCAGAGATCTTACCTATTAATGGTTTTAAAGTGTTGGACAGCCATTTGGAAAGTTTGTAAGTGGTACTGTTGGTGTTTGCAATAATGGGGCGTAAAGGAATGTGTGTTTTACGTGTTTTTGGTATTCCGTAGAATCAGAGGTGGGCACGATCCGTTACTCCGTTACTCCGTTACTAACGGAACTAGTTTTTTCAGTAACGGAGTAACGAACTCGTTACTTTTTCTTTCATGTAACGTACCGAAATAAGTTCCGTTATTTTTTTCTTCCGTTACTTTTTAGTCCGTTACATTTTGTTCGACTTTCTTTGAATGTTGATAGCCAATTGACCACCCCAATCAAGCTAAAAATCCTTTTATAATATATATATTTATAAAATAATAATATTTATTTCTCTTAAAAATTAAAATTAAATGTGAGAATATTTGTTATAAATAGTTAGTGTGGAGTCGAACAGAAACGCC
>JABUQX010088900.1:0-18918 GCA_015478945.1 Trachelipus rathkii | reverse complement strand
AACCAACAAAAACCATCTCCCTTAGTATATATATTTATACTCAATTATTTTATTATATGATAGTGATGAAAAAATAAATATTACTTTAAATATATTTATATACTTTTTTTTTCCTATTTTATCTATTATAAATATCTATTACTAAATAAACATAAAGAGAAGTTATTTTACATTAATCTTTATGAATATAAATATATAAAATTTCTTCCCTAATTCTTAAGAGTTATCGTATAGCAAAGCGCTTTAAAAGGTATTTCGGGTTGAAATTTATCTTATCTAATATTAACTCACACTTATTATATTATATATATATATATATATATTATTATATTTTTATTTTATATTATATACTTTTATATGTATATACGTACATTTATATGCTTTATAACTTGTATTATTAAAAATTATATTTTTTATAATTTAATTATAATATATATCATTATATTATAATATATAATACTTAAACTAGAAGATATCTTATACATATACTATCTACAATATGGTCCCCAATGACTCAATATCCATTTCCTTAATATTATATACTTTAATTTTTAATTTATTTATATTTATATTTATTACATTTTTTTCCTACTATAAAATAGTTTACAATAAGAGATTACCATAATAAAATGTATTCCTTATTTTACTAGCTTGTAAGGTCTTTTGTAAGGTTTTTTTTTGAGTATATTGATAATTTTTTTGTTGGGAGGGGGAGCGCTTCTGATATTTTTAATCAATTTACCTTATGAAATTATAAAATTATTTATGTTCACTTTTTCCTAGATTCTGCTATCTCTTTGACATATTTTTGAATTCCCGAAATATCTTAAAGTGTGGTTCTTCTCCAGGAAATATTCAACTATATTATTATTACCTATATAACTATACTTAACTATATATATATACTATATATATACTACTAAATATTAATTTATCACTAAATAATATATATAATATTAATAATATAATATATAAGTATAATATCAGAGGGTAATTAGTGGGGGATATAATCGTGAATTATTCGAGGAGTATTCCTCTAGGGATTCGGGTGTTCAAAGCTGATTTATTCTAAGGGTTAACGGAGTTGTGTGTAAGTCGGTCTGTCGATTTGTAAAACCACAAAGTATCTCGCAAATTTTCCCATATTCTCAATAACACTAACAGAATAGCTATTATCGGAGGAAAAAGTAGGAATGCAAGTCTGGTGAGTGGACTCCTGACGTAAAAAATATAAATTAACTTGAGCGGAAACTCTATAAGAAAAAAAAAAAAGAGAATATTTCTAATATAACAAAGCTTTAGCACGGGTAAAAACGCGAAAATATATGGAGCTTGAAGAGTATTTTGGACTTATTGAAAGTACACGTAAAAATTAAAATTATGTTGAAAAAGGTATTAATGAAAAATGAAAAGGATATACTATAAAAAATAAGGGAGAATATCTAATATTGGTCTATTTTTTTTTTTTATATACTTTTAATGAGCAATTTGGTGTACATATTGTAAAGACCTTTTAAGTTAGGTTATATTTTAACTATAGTTTTGTAAATGCACTGCATATAAAGGTTATAAACTATTGGTTTATTTATATATTGGATATAAAATATATATATAAAATATAAATGTGAAAAATTTTTGTATCTTGTGTAATTATATATATAATCAAAAGTTATTAACAAATATTTATTAAAACACGAAAGGGTTGCACATACATAATTTGAGAATCGTTAAAAAATAATACGGATAAGATAGTATTATACAATAGATCAATAGTTATAATAGAAATAGCATTATACTTTATCGGACTCTTCTCAGAAGAAAAATATAGTAGTATACAGGACGAGTTACAAGACACCAATTTAAAGATAGGGTTGCAATAGAGGAAACAAGGTCTAGAAAGTAATTCGGATAAGTAATATATATTATTTACTATATTAATATATTAAGTATTTGTATACGTGTATATATCTATAAAACTAATCTATAACTTGTGGGCTTAGTACATATGGTTACTGATAGTAACATAATAGAGTCGTTGTTGCGTTGTGTCTATGACATATCATATCTATAAATATAAATATATATAATTAATATTATTTTGTAAAAGTGTAATTACAAAAAAAGGTAATTATAGTTACGCGTGGGATCGAGCCGAAGGGGAATAGCCCGAGGGGGGGATAGCGTAATTTTCTCATTACTCACCAACCATAAATAGGTGGAGGGTCGTGTATATGGAACTCTTTCATCTGACATGGTCGTATGAAAACAGAAGATACCATGCATATTAAAGCACAACTGAGCTATCAACTGATGAGACATTAGAGAATTATGACCAAATTGAAATTAAAATTTCCCCCTTCACCTAACTGATGTCTCCAAAGTCCCTAAAAGACTACGTATGAAATAACGGTGCGGGATTAGGTAAAGATAAATTTTACCCTCGAGGTATCTCATTCTATTAGTTTCAAAACAAGATAGCAGAAAGAAGAAAACCATTATTTAGTTTGTTTAAAAAGTAATTTATTATTAGCTCAAAATTTATATTTTTATACGTCAGTTTATACCATTTCAAAAGGTCATATTACATATTGGCCATACAGGTCTTTTCTGCAGCCATTGCAGGGTAACTGACTTAACATAGTAGTTGATATTTTTTTTAGATTTATGTTCAATGGTTTTCACATATTTTCCCTATCTTAAAATTTTGTACCAGGCTAGTCCAATAATTATGTTTATTCCCTTTTCGGCTGAAGACTATAATTATGTTAGTTTTTGTGACGATTGGTAAAATTTATTTTGTTGATGTAGTTTTTTTTTTTATTTTTATTTACATTTCCGCATCTTACAGATTCATATATTTTATAATTAAATGTATATTAAACTTCATTTATTCTTCCGTGTAATGTTTCATATATAGTTATTTTTTGAAAGTTTATTTATTGTGAATTTTGAGATATTTTGTAGGTTTTTTAATAACACTGATAGTGTCGATTTATCAAGGTCATAATAATACAAATATATATATTATACATTTTGCAAATATAACTATCATTTTTGTAGATTCTTTAACATATAATTTTATATTTTGTATATAGTGTATAATTATATTTTATATATACTATATATATTAATTATGTAAATATTAATAATAATATAGATAATATACTAATATTAAATATTACTCATAAATAATATATTAATATCAAAATTAAATCATACTTTACATATTTATATATTTTAATTTATAACGACTTATATTATTATAATGGGTATATTCTATATGTTCAGCCTCCCGAAGCATCATGCACATTTCAAATTTTAAAATAATATATAATTAATAGATTTTATATAATTAATAATGAATATAATAATTTAATATATAATATATAATAATTAAATATAATAATAATATAATAAATTAATTAATAATAAATAAGTAAAATATCAATGATGCCTCCCAGTTAAAAAAATATGATACTTGATATAGTTCATCCATAGAGCCAATAATAATAATAATATAATAATAATAAATAATAATAAATATATCTTTATATATGGCTCATATATATTTATTATATTATTAATTTATCATTCATTATTATCTACTCTTACTTATTATTATTTCAATTATATATATTCTACTTCTTATTATTATTATTATTATTATTATATATATATTATAATAATTAATTATTATATTTCCTGCATCTATCCGTTTTGTATATCCCCTATTTAAAGAATATTTTCTTTTATAACTCGTTAACGAAATCATTCAATCAGTACTGGGTTGTTTATCTCTATTATTTTTTTTTTTATTAAACTAACATCTAATATATATTTTAAATTAATAATATATTGGTAGAATTTTTTAAGTTAGATAATGATTAATGTTATAAATTATTTAATATATATTATACCCTTACATACTCTAATATAACGATACTTATACCTATCTATACGTGGTCAAAGTTCTCTACGCCTCCCACACACGCCGGCCCGGGAGCGTCGGATCACAACAAAAAAAAAACATTAAGATATTTGTCATCCCCTCATGGTCTTTATCTCTTATGATCCCCAAATTAGATCGTCTTCCTCATAGGGTCCGTAAATGGAAATCATTTTTTTTTTCTGACCACCACCTAGAATTAACCTATACTAAACAACCTAAACCTATGAACAACCTATACCTATTACTTAACTAACACCTCATAACCTACCATATAACCTATTGTTATCGCACAGGAAACGAAAAAACCCCTCTAGAAAAGGTAAAATTAATTAATAATAATTATAAAAAAAAAAAATTAAAAAAAAATTAAATTCATTTCGACCCAGAAATCTATTTATGTATCATAGTATGTACTAGTTATAAAAAAGATATATTTTTTTCTTATTTATCCGATTAATATCAAATTTTCATTGTGGGCGTTGAGTTAACCTCTGTTATTTATATATATATATATATATATATTATTATTATTAATATATCTTATATAATAATTATTATATCTATATTTATATAAATTTATAATATATCTATATATCTAATACTTTAAATAATATAAATAATACAACTTATTATATATATTAACCTTATTAATAATAGTATATATTAGCCTATATATAATATAATATCTACCTATACTTTAGTTATAAAGTAGAAGTGGAACCAGTTTAAAACCACCAATTTTATATTTAGATATCTCACCATGATTCGAAATATCAGACGATACATACTTAGCATTTATTGCTCTCGGAATGCTCTGGTCCAATTCATTAGTGCGTGAAAAAATGTACTAAAAAAAACAAAAAAAACAAAAATTACATAAAATTATAGTTTATAAAAAATCTTACATATTTCTGCGAGAGATGTGTAATACATTTTCAGGATTGTGTAAAATTCTGTGTCTGGAATAAAAAATAGAAATAAATGAAAATTATTGGTTAATCAATTCTCAAAAGTAATATTGGAATGGGATCTAGAGAGCCTACTTTAGGAGCCTTTTTCATTGGTTACCCCTCGTTAAAAGTAAATTGACTTTTTATTATTTTGCTTTTTTTTTTTAAACTAAAGAATTAACAATCCAAGGAGAGTATAAAGAACTCCCTCACCCGATGGCGGAGTCGGGTTCTCGGACTTCACAGGGAACTACGGGGTAGGACTGGAATTTCACCCCTCGCAGAGATAAGGGTACGAGAAACCACGCATCTTATAGGTTTTTAAGGGGTGTCACGGGGTTCCTATTCCTGTTACATCCCATAAACAAATAATGAGAGATATAGAGAAAAAAGTTCCAATCCTCTTGTTGGCTTTCTCGGCGCTATTGTCTCCTCTTCTTTTTCAAGCGGTACAATTGGTGTTTAGTCTTCTACCCAAACTAAATTCTTTGCTCAAACCTTCGCTTCCGGTTCCACTTTAGACGATTCTGGAGCTATCCCACTTTCTCTACAGCCCTCCGATTCATTTATGACTTACACTATCCGAAGCTATTCCTCTTTACGACCTTAGATATTCGGAGCTATCCTCCTTCTACACTTTACACGATTTCGGAGCCATTCCTCCTTCTACACCTTAGACGAATTCCGGAGCTATTCCCTTTCCCACCTTAAATTCCGGAGCTATTCCTCCTCTACACCTCCATTCAATTCCGTAGCTATTCCTCCTTCTACACCTTAAGACTATTCTTTCTACACCTTAGACGATTCCGAAGCTATCCTCCTTCTACAACTTAGACGATTCCTCCGTTATTCCTCCTTCTACACCTTAAAGAGATCCGGACTATCCTCCTTTACACCCTTAGACGATTCCGAGCTTGATTCTCCCCTTTACACCTTAGACGATTTCCGAGCTATTCCTCCTTCTACACCATTAGACGATGTCCAGAGGCTACTTCCTCGCTTCACACCTTAGACGATCCGAGCTATTCCTCGTTCACACCTTTACAGAAGATTTCCGGAACTATCTCACTTCTACACCTTAGACGATCCCAACTATTTCCTCCTTCTACATCTTAGACGATTCCGAGCTATTCCTCCTTAATTAACCTTAGACGATTCTCTGGAGCTATTCGTTCTTCTACACCTTAGACGATTTCGTAGCTATTCCTCCTTCTACACCTAGACAATTCCGGATTCCTCCATCTACACCTTAGACGATTCCGGAGCTATTTCCTTTACACCTTAGACGATTCCAGAGCTTTTCCTCCTTTTACACCTTTTACGATTCCGGAGCTATTCCTCCTTCTTACACCTTAGACGAGTCCGGAGCTATTCCTCCTTTTACACCTTAGATGATTCCGGAGCTTTCCTCCTTCTACACCTTAGATGTGATTCCGGAGCTTTCCTCCTTCTACACTTCAGACGATTTCGGAGCTATCTCTTGTCAACATCTTTAGACGATTCCGGAGCTATTCCTCCCTTCTACACCTTAAGACTATTCCGGAGCTATTCCTCCTCTACAACTTAGACGATTCTCCTTTACAACTAGACCAGTTCCGAAGCTATACTCCTTCAACACCTAGCACGATTTCGAAGCTATTCCTCCTTCTACACCTTAGAAGAGACCGGAGCTAATCCTCTTTTTACACCTTAGACGATTCCGGAGCTATTCCTCCTTCTAACCTTAGACGATTCCAGAGCTATTCCTCCTTCTACACCTTAGGCGATTCTGGTAGCTATTCCTCCTTCTACACCTTAGACATTCCGGAGCTATTCCTCCTTCTACACCTTAGCACTTCCGGAGCTTGCCTCCTCCTAACCTTAGGATCGAATTCTTTGCTTAACTCCTCTAATTTGGTTCAAGACGATTCTGGAGCTATTCCCCTTCTACAACCATTAGACGAGTCCGGAAAGCTATTCTCCTTTAACCTTAGACTATTCCGGAGGCTATCCTCCTTCTACCACCTTAGTGCTCCGGAGCTTATCATCCTTTACACTTTACACGATTTCGGAGCTATCCTCCTTCCACACCTTAGACGATCCGGAGCTATTCCTCCTTCTACTCCACTTTAGATAATTCCGAGCTATTCCTCCTTCTACACCTTAACGATTCCGAAGCTACTGTCTCCTTCTAACACCTTAGACGATCCTTCCTTCTACACCTTAGACGAGTGTCACGGAGCTATTTTCCCCCTTCTACCACCCCCTTAACATTCGCGAAGCATTCTCCTTCCTAGACACTGTAGGAAGAGTCCGGAGCGATATCCTCCTTTTTACACCTTAGACGATTCCGGTAGTATCTCTTTACACCTTAGACGATTCCCGAACTATCACTCCTTCTACACCTTAGGACAGATTCCACTATCCTCGCTTGACCCAGACGATTCCGGAAGCTAGTCCTTCCTGTCATCTACACTTAGAAGATTCCGAAGCTGAATTCCTCCTTTACACCTTATTATTCCGGAGCTATTCCTCCTGATCTACACCTTATGACCAGATTACCGGAGCTAACTCCTTCTTCTGACACGCTTAGACGATTCTGGTAGCTAATTATCCTTCGTACACGCTTAGACGATTCGAAGCATTATTCCTCCTTCACACTTTAGAAGGAGTCCGGAAGCTATTCTCACTTCTACACTTAGACGACATTCCGGAGGAATATATCCTCCTTCACACCTTAGACGTGTCCAGAGGACTATTCCTCCTTCTACACCTTGACGATTCCGTAGCTATTCCTCCTTCCACACCTTAGACGATTCCGGAAGCTATTCCTCTTCTACCACCTGAGACGATCCGGAGACTAGTTTACCTCCTTCCTACACCTTGAGACAATTCCAAGCCATTCCTTCCTTATTCGAATTCTGGAGCCGTATTCGACCTGTCTACCACCTTAGACTAGTCCGGAGGACTATTCCTCCTTTTACACCTGTACACAATTCCGGACTATTTCCTCCTTCTACACCTTTAGATGATTCCGGAGCTATTCCTCCTTCTTACACTTTACACGATTTCGGAGCATATTCCTCCTTCTACCCCTTAACCGAATTCCGGATGCATATGTCCTGTCTACACCTTAGGACGATTTCCGTGAGCTATTCCCCTTCTACACCTTGGACGATCCGGAAGCCTATTCCTCCTTTACCCTTAGACGATTCCTCCTTCACAACCTTAGACGATCGGCTTTCCCCTTCTACACCTAGACGATTCCGAAGCTATTCCTCCTTCTCTACCCGTAGAAGAGTCCGGAGCTATTCCTCCTTTTTCACCCTCCAAGACGATTCCGGAGCTATTTCTCCTTCTACACCTTAGACGATGTCCGAGAGCTATTCCTCTTTCTACACCTTAGACGATCCGGAAGCTATCCGATTCTACACCGTTAGACCGATCCGGACTATTCCTCCCTTGCTACACCTTAGAAGAGTTGATCAACTATTCCTTCCTTCTACAGCCAGACGATTCCGGAAGCTATTCCTTCCTCTACGCCTTAGACGAATTCCGGGAGGAACTCCTTCTTCTACCGTACCTTCAGGACGATTCATGACGCTATTCCTTCCTTCTACCCTTAGACGTTTGCGTTAGCTATTCCTCCTTACTTACACCTAGACAATCCGGAAGCTATTCCCTCCTTCTTACACCTGTAAGACAATCCGGAGCTTAGATCCTTCCTATTTACACCTTAGACGAATTCCCTAGAGCATCCGGTTCCTTTGATAACACCTTTTACGATCGGCGGAGCTATTCCTCCTGATTACCCGCTAGAGTAGACCAGGTGCCGGAGGCAATTACCTCTTTAGAACCTTAGAGCAGAATTGACAGGAGCTAGTCTATTCTACACCGATAATGATTCCGGAGCTTCGTACCCTTCTACACTCAGGACGATTCTCTTTCTACATCTTAACGATTCCGAGCCGTATTCCTCCTCTACACCTTAAGGACTATTCCGAGCTATTCCTCCTTCTACAACTTAGACGATTCCTCCTACAACTTAGACGATTCCGGAGCTATTACTCCTTTTCTACACCTTAGACGATTTCGAAGCCGTATTCCTCCTCTCTAGACACTGTAGAAGAGAGGTCCGGAAGCGTATTCCTCCTTTAGCACCTTAGGACGAGATTAGCGGAGATTATGTCCTCCTGAGTGCATACACCTTGAAGACGAGTCACGGGAGCGTATTCCTCCTGTTTTACGCGACGCTTAGACGAGTACCGAGTAGCGATATTCCTCCGTGCTACAACGCATAGAGAACGAATTTCAAGCGATATAGTACCTCCTTCTACAGCATGTACTAGGACGAGTTTCGGAGAGAGCGAGTATGGCCTACCCTTCTACACCTTTATTAGATACTCTCGGATTGCCGGAATGTCTTATTCACATATGTGTCTTAAACAACTCCTATGTTACACGATTCCGAACCGGCTCATCATTATAATAACCTTCCTGCATACACCTATTTAAGACGATATCCTAGTTCCTCAACTATATTTACTCCATCCACGATTCCGGAAGATCTATTCCCTCCTATAAACACATAGTAAATATCCTGCAGCATATCTTCCTCTATCTACACGTCTGTTATTTCTCTTAGATTTCCGGATCCTTGGACCGTACTACATTACATATATCGAAGTCGCAGGTTGTGTGCGCCTATGTTCACTACTTGCTCATGACGGTTGACTTCATACTCGCGGCCAGCGACTATCCTCCTTCTATCAAAATCCATTGAGATGGACTTCGGATATCTTAATATTCTTATTCATCAATCTACTCATTAATAGAACGAACTTTTTGGTTAGTTTTTCTCCTCACTTCGTACACCTTAAGAATCTATTCTCCGAGAGATGCAAATATATTCAAAACGTACCATACTCACAGCACTTATTAAGAGCGAATCAGAATGTATCTAATCCCATCCCTTATCCATCACCCGCTTAGACTCTGATTCTCTCGGAGCTTAATTTTCTCTTCCTTTCTCTTCTCTTTATATGACGATTATCTCTCGACATTTTAGTTGTGATTTATCTTCCATGTCTTTATATCCTATTATATCCAGTTCGGATTGATCTCTTCTTCCTTGCACTTACATCCTTTAAGAACGGATCTCACTTGGCCAGTGCTCTATTTCCTTCTCGTTAATTCTATGAATCTACATCTCGTCTATCAGGATCCTGCTATACTCGCATAATATAGTATTTTGCTCCATTCCTATTATATTTCTTTTTATTGCTATGAAGTAATTCCTATTTTCGATGGACTTCAATATTTAAACTTCTTTGACAGATATGGTGACACGTCTCATTATAACTTATATGTTCTATAACATACTTTTTGGAAAAAAATTATACCTATTATTTTTACGTATACTAATCATGTAGAGACCTATACACAACAATCGTCTGCGCCTCGTTCGAATACTTGTTGGATTCTACTCAGACTTCATAGATATTCTCTATAAGACAGAAGATCTATAAGTAGAGCGATCTTAGTCTGATTTCTTTTATTTTCATAAAACCTATTCCATTATAAGTAACAATGAAAAGGTAGGTGTTATCATATGACAGTATACTACCAAACCTTCTCCCCTCGGTATGGCACGAGTCTAATTATTCTATGCATCAAATATCTCAATAAACAAGAGACTCTGAGAATCTCACTATGCAATTCTTTCATCCTCGACACTCAACAACTCATGCTTCTCTATTAGTATGTTTAGCAGAATTGAATACTTCATTCGTGTCCTATATATTTTTATAAATTAACCTTAACACTCCTTTTAAATACATAAATAAAAGGGTGCATAACATATATAAGTAGAGGATACAGATCAGAGACATTAGAACATTAGTTTTATATTCTTTTCCATATTCAAATGGAGAAAGGAGCCGTATTTTAATAATACCGTTGTATAAATAAGAAAATAATAAAGGAATTATTTTAGCAGATGTAATCAATAAACAAATCCTATATGGTAATAGGAGTGTAGTAGAAATAAAGTATAAAGAATGTTAACTAAAATAACTAAAATATTTTTTATCTGGCTCACATTTTATGTGTTTAATAAATGTATATTCTAGACACTTCATAACTGAAGATCTTAATTATATAATAAGCTAGTAGTAAATGCTATATATTATATATATATATATTTATGATGAAGAATGGTAAATCAATAGGTATAGATACCCAGTCGAAGTCAGATTTTATGATTCACCATTATTTTCATTTTTTTATTGTATTATATTGTTGATGATCTTGTGGATTTTCTGTCATGAGCGAAGATTGATAGAAGTCATAATGTTTAGATTAGAGCAATGGACCAACTGATATACTTATATATTGGCACGGCACGCTACATATCAACGCTATTGTGAGATAAATATTAGAACATATCAATAAAACCTCACCCAAAATCCTCTTGATAAATATATAATGCAGAATTTAATAATATAGGTATAATATTTAAAGATAGTTTACTAAAAATCAGAATAATTTAGGAAGGTAAATAAAATGTACAACAGTTTCTGTAGTTTCTAATTATCTTAAATACTAATATGCCTGCCTAAAATTTATAGAAAAGTATTTTTACTCTGCTCTAGACACATGATTCATGTTCTATGTTGTGCCTCCACACTACGTAGATAGGTGTAAAGTGTAGTTACTGTCCACTAGATATACTAGTTTTTTTTACCCATATAATCATCTCAGTTACTGAGTGTAGCTTACACAGTTACAGCCTTATTGCCTCCACTTCTCAGAGTGATAGTGTCACGCTTATATTTATTTAGATTTATAGAAAGTAATATAATATCCTCATTTAAAGCCATCTTAGATAAGGAGGATTTGTTTTAATAGACTATAAGTTTTATATTATTTATAGATAAAATAACTCAGTTTTTATATAAAATTATTAATATCACTATTTTTCATATTTAAATTTGCTTTTGTGAAGATTATCTAGAAAACTTAATGAACCAAACTACTAATTACAATCTATTATTAATTTTTATTATTGTTTTTTAAATTCAAAAATTTATTTCCAAACTAATCGGAAGTCATCTTAGCAACAATATCTGTATAACACTTAAGATAAGATTTTTCAATCGTATAATAGAACATGATAAATATAATGATATAATCATGTGAGTAATATGTGAGATTGAGTATTATAACTAAGAATTGAAAGTCGTGGAGCCGGAGCGAGTAGCCGGAGACCTATAGTAGGTGATAAATAGATTTTACCTTGCCCCGCAGACTCTGATAAAATTAAACTCACAATTCTTTTTACCTCTTCATTGTTTTCTCAATTATCACTATTTATCTAATACTACATATATTATCTATTTAATATTTTACAATAAGAAACACAATTGCTAAGCGCACTAATTTTTCGCTCTTCATTATAATATTAATGTTGTTTATTCGTTTTATTAAATATTCTTTGATAATTAAATTAATTATGGTACCTTATAATTATAGGATATTATGTTACTATTCATATCTGCTACTCGGAATCATGACTTACTAATAGATGATGGCTTTATTTTAATGATTTTCACTCATTCTAGATTACATTCAATTAGCTTCACTTACTGAAAGTTAAACAATTTTTTATCTATTTTTCATGATTATTATAATATAATATATAAAGACTCTGAATGAGAATATTTTTAATAGATGTCTTTTATTTAATTACTTTCATATACTGCTACATAGAACATGTGTAGAGAACAATTAATAATAGTTTCAATAGATAAATTTAGCAAGAGTCATTTTAATAGAAACTCTCATTATCAGATACAATTATCATAAGCTAGCACTTACAACAAAACTGTAGTGTGTGAATACACCATTTACTCTAGTTATTTTTCTTTTTTTTTTTTTTTTAATAAACCGGACCTTTATTTCATAGCGAAGAGTGGGCCGGCTGACGTTGAATATTTGGACTTCCTATTATGGTGAGTGAGTCGGAGCACTGAGTGCTGAGAACTAATAGGATCCTAATAGAACAACGGAAGGCCGTTCCTAACTCCCTATTACCAACTGTTTTGGCCTCGAAGAGAGGTAACTCATCGATACCCCAGAGCACGTGAATTGATGTTTATCGCTTGAACGTTTCTCCATTCTTCGTCTAGCAATATCATTGTGATAAGGACCTCTTTTTTGATTATCGATGAGCTCGACCGATCCAGTGTTGCGCATACCTCTGTGTACGGAGAGAGTCTACTTCAGATGTGTTCCTCATTCTTCACTCGTGCCTCCGTGTATTCTATATCGTTCTGCATGTTGTAGACCACAATTTACACCTGTAGTGACTATTTCAAAGTATGGATATCGTGATGACTTCTCCACAACTGTCGTTCATCTTTGATAGTTAAAGGTAAGTGTAGCACACGTGTAATGTTCATGTCATAGTTTTTCAAATCGAGACGACGCTCGATGGATTACTTAGCTATCCCACGCGTGAACCTCTCTAGCCTTCGCCTCATAATAACATCTCTATCACTCATAAATTATTCAGTGCGTAGTGTGTAGGGAACCGGATGACATGCACCTATCATCTTGTGAATTCTCGTTTAATTACAGTGAACTTCGTAGGGCGGCTTCAATAGAGGATTCGGTATTTATAACTGGAGTAATCTGAGCAAGAAGAAAAAATTTTCACGCAAATTGAACAGAAACTATTAAGCTTCTAAGAGGCCATTTTTTAGCAACCGGTGGTGATATGAAGGTCTCCAAGACATTCACTTATTTATGTTTAAGTCCAAGAATGTCTTGTTATTACATTGGTGAAACGACAGAGCCGTGAAGTTAGATAGGAAAAGTTGGGAGGTATCATTTGAGGGGAGATATGAAGGTTGTTTTTAAGAGTGAATTTCACCAGATTTGCGTTTACCCCTCTAAGAAAAATCGCCACCAGATCGAACAGTATTTGAATCGAAGCTGTAGACGAGAGGCCAAACTCTAGATACAATTTACTCTAGTAAATAGTAGTAGATACTCTAGATACAATAGATACAGAACACATTTGAAATGAGTGAAGAAATGGAGAGTTGAGTTATATATATATATATATATATATATATATATATATATATTAATATTATATATGATATATATATATATATATATATATAATTATATATATATATATATATATATATATTATAATATATATATATAATTATTATTATATATTACTATATATTTATTTTTAATATATATATATATATTATTATACTTATTATATATATATGGTAGTCAAAGGTGGCAAAGGGAAAATTTTGATAAAATTCCCACGGTAAAAGGAGGTCGCACTAAACCCCCTTCACCTCGAAAAAAAACGAAATGAATTTTTTTTCGAAAACAATAAAAAATAATAAATAATAAATAAAAATAAATATTAATAAAATAAATTAATATTAAATAATAATAATAAATAATTAATAAATAAATAATAATATAAAAATAAAAAAATAAATAAAAAATAAATAAAATATTAAATATATATTATAACCGTATATGGCCGCACCGCACAGAGCCACCCAGCACACACCACAACGCTAAGACCCGCACGCACCCGCACCGCACCGGCAAGTCACGCCAGCATGGCACCGCACCTTCCCTTAAGTAACGATAGAGTTTGCTACATGGTATCTCCCATCAAAATATTTGACAACCCATAGGGGGTGACGCAACTCGTACGTAGACGGAGGTTACGCCATGCATGACCCATAGGGTGTGGGGGTGCTGTCCCCCTAAAATTAAATTTGATATTTAAAAATGAAGAAATTTGGATACGAAGAATCGACGATTCTGAAGTTCGAAAACGATTATTGTTTGTGCCCCGCAACCGGTTTCGGCTTCCGCTCAGCCTCTGGGCTCCGATATATATCTACAATGGGTAGAGTTATCGTATCGGGTTAAAATATTTTTGAGGAGGTTAGATGGTGACGTAACCTCGTCGTAGGGGGGAGGTACGTCCCCCTGGGTCCCCCGGAGGGGGACACCACCCCCTTAAAAAATCGAAGTGTCCGTAGAAGGCTGAAATTTGAGAGGATTCAGAGTGTAATTTATAGAAAGACTTGGTATAGGATTCGGAGGAGGTGGCTCCCTCCGGCACCGGTGCTGGAGCCGGTTGCGGTGCTGAGTTAATAAACATTCGTATTACAACAATATTTGTTCTTTATATATGTTATTTGACCTGTAGATCTCGAAAATGACGGTATATAAGTCCGTGATTATGGGTGTCTAGGACACATGGAAGGGGTCCCTACTGAAAATATACACAGAGTGCAAAGCCAGAGGTTCGAAGAAGAAGGAAGAAGATGAAGGAAGATAAGGGTAAAGAATGGAGGAAGGAGTCTGACTCAGTAAGCCAGTAGGAGTTGACGCTGCACCGCATGCTGGTTCCGTGCGGTGCCGATTAACAAAACATTCGTATAACATCAATGGATAGGTGTTCTTATATAATGTTATCGAAGTCTGTAGCATTTCAAAAAATAAAGGTTTTAAAACCATCAAGAAGAAAAATAAATAAAACAAGATAAATAAATAAAATAAATTTCTTATTTTTTTTATGTTCTATAACTTACAATTTACGTTTTTTACATACCCTAAAGCAGTAAATCAGTTAAATCAAACACCCAACCTACACTTCTGTTCAAACCATGACCTATTGATCTATGATTCTAATTGATTCAGGAGTCATATTTTACTAACATTACTATTGTTTACATACCTAATCAGTAATCAGATAAATCAACCCCAACCACCTTCCTGTCCCATTCGTGATCTATATGATCTGTGATCTATTGATCATATTGATTCAAGTAATATTTTTAGTAAAATGTAATGTTTTACATACCTAAATCAGTAAATCAGTAATCAAACCACCCAACCTAACCTCCTGTCCAACCATGATCTATTGCTCTATTGAATCTATTGATTCAGATCATTTTTATACTAGAAATATTCATGTCTACCATACCCGTAAATTAGTAAATCGAGTAAATCAAACCACTCCAACACATTCCTGTCCTCGTAATCTCATTGATCCATGATCTATGATTATTTGATTTCAGTAAACATATTTTTTTAGTAAAATTGTAATGTTTTTACATACCCTAAATCAGTAAAATCAGTAATCAAACCACCAACCTACACTTCTGTCCAACCATATGATCTATTGATCTATTAGATCTATTGATTCAGGTCATATTCTTACTAAATTTTCATGTTTTACATACCCCAATTCAGTAAATCAGAAATCAAACCAGTCATACCACACTGCCCCCCTCATCCATGATCTATTGATCTATTGATCTTATTGACTTGCAAGTCATTCATTTCGAAGATATCTTTTGAGATAAACATGCATAAAAACAGAATTCTTTAATACACTGATCAACGATATATGCTAACGTAACAAGTTTTCACTTTTAATAAGCTTACCTTAGCATTCATGTCTGAACTAATGTAATATAAGCACAATGGCAAACCTGACACACCTTAACATGTAAACATGTTAACGTTACAAGTTCCAACTTAACAACCGTAAAGGTAATTAGACACAGCATACAAATATAGTACTATTCACACATTGTCACAGGCCATATCTCTAACATAGCAATGTCTAATTTATATTAACATAGGAATATTTACACAAAACTTTATCACACATTGGTCTTCTATATTACTAACACCACGAATGATAGTAACGCTAACAAAGTCTTTCCATTAAATAAAGCAAACAAAGCATAACCTGAACTAAGATATAATGTACAACGACAAACACTAACCACTTACCACGATAAACTATTACTACATTAACAACAGTTCCATATGCTTAAACCAGTAAAGTAACTAACAATTCATACGCAAAACGTAACTATTCTTACTTTTTTCAAGCATATCTCTAACATATTAACGTTAATCTTACCTTGACAGGAACATTTAGCAAAAATGTATCATTACCTTGTCCCTAATTATATTACAGACCAACGAATATATTGCTAACGTAACAAAGTTTGTCTAATAATATCATAGTAATATTTAACAAAAATTTATTCATAGCCTCTTACATAAATATCATAATCCCCAACAAGATAATGTGCAACATAAAGGTTTATTTCAAGCTAACAATAAAAATACACAGTTTATATCCAACCTAACATAAAATAAGTTCTTTGAATAAATATCATAGTAAAGTGTTAAGAGTTCTACGAATTTAAAGCAGTAATCAGTAAAATCAGTAAATCAAACCAGCCCAACCTACACTCCTGTCCCCTCCCATCCACACGATCCATGACCTTTTTGATCTATTAATCTAATGATTCAGTCACATATCAGTAATATCTTTCGATAAACAGTAGTATTCAAGAATTAAGTTCTTTATATACTAACCAACGAATATATTGCTAACGTACATAATTTTTTTACATCAACTTAAGGAAAATATTTGCAGAACTACAGAAATATAAATGAGCAATGACAAACCTTACACCCACCTTACCTACCGAATAAAATACTACATTTAACAAGTTCCGATACTTAACAAACAGTAAAGTACCTAGCACAGCGTACAAACGTAACCTATTCACACTTTTTTTCAAGCATATCTCTAAAATATCAATGTTAATTAACATTAACATATTGAATTACGTCGCATTTCGAGTAATATTTCGGATAAACAAGGCACAAAAATGAGTTCTTTATATACTAAACAGCGAATATATGCTACATAACAATGTTTTTCACATTAATAAAGCTACATAGCGTAATATGAACTAAGAGAAATAATGTACCAACGACAAAACTAACACAAAACTTACGTTCTAAAAAACTGTTAACATTAACAAAGTTCCCACACTTTTAATACCAGTAAAGTAACTTAACATTGATACAAACGTAACCAATATGCTGACTTACCCAATATATCTAACATATTAAAGTTAATTTTTCCTTTGACACAAGTAATATTTAACAAAAATTTATCATAAACCTGTCTAATTATCATACAGACCATCGAATAACTGTAACATAACAAATTTTTTATCCAAACCTAACATAAAAATAAGTTTTTCTTAATATAAAATATCATAGTAAAATTGTAATAGTTTACTTGATTTTAATCAGTAAATCAAGTAATCAGTAAAGCTCAACCATCAACCCCCCCACCCTCCACCATGTACCTTTTGAATCTATTGAGTCTATTGAGTCTATTGCATTCATGTGTATTTTCGAGTATTCATTCGGCTAAAACATAAAAAAAATAAGTTTCTTATAAAGTTTCTAACCATCGAATATATGCTAACGTAACAAAGTTTTACATTAAAGTTACATTAACATAACACTGAAACTAAGAATAATTAATGTACCAGACAAACCTAAACACATACGTATTATATACTACTAACATTAAACAACTTCCGCACCTAACAACATTAAAAGCCTTCCTAACATTTTCGTACAAAAAATTTGTGAACTTAGACTGCCTTACGCATGAATAATCTACTAACATATCAATGTTAATCTTACCATTAACATCGTAATATTTAACAAAAATTTAGCAATACATTCTATCATCATACTGACAACGAATGTATTGCTAACGTAACAAATTTTTACATCAAATTCGTAATATTTAACAAAAATTCATTAAACCCTCGTATCTAAAATATCATTAATTCCCCAACGAATAATGCAAGCATAAAAAAGTGTTACCAAAACATAACATAAAAATAATAAAATATTATCCTCACATAACATAAAAATAAAGGTCTTTGAATTAAATATCACCAGAAGCATAATTAGTTTAATGATTTTAAGCATAAATTAGTAAATCAGTTAAATCAAACCACCATTCTGCAGTCCCTACCCACCCATCAGCCATGATCTATTGTACTATTGATTCAAGTCATATTTCGGTAAGTCATTACTATTTTGGAAAACGATACATTGTAAATTCAATATAGTCTTTACTGA
>JABUQX010088899.1:30000-38729 GCA_015478945.1 Trachelipus rathkii | reverse complement strand
GATGAAGAAGTTACTTCAATGTGGTATAGGTGGAGTGGTTTACATTTTTTCTTTTTTTAAGTTGTCACCACCATCACGGGCAGAAGCCTATTCAGGGAGGGTGGTGTTGCACAGCCAGGTTTCATCTGCTAGCGAAATTCACGCAGATGAGACAAACGCAGGCCTTTAAAGTGAGTGAGACTTAAATTTCAGCTGGGAACACAGAAGATGGAAGAGAATTCCACAGAACAGAGTGGCAGGAAAGGAAGGAAGCACCGCAGCGAACTAGCTGGAGGTTACAAGATCCACACAAAACTCGTGCGCAGACACCGCACCCCTTGTGCTACGAGGGGCGTCGTAAGGTGGTGGTAACGGGTCGGTAGTTCCTCGAACACCTGCCGCTGTGGTACCTATAGAAAAAGAGATAATGAGCACCAACATCGCGTCGCAAAGATAGGGCAGTGAACTGGGAAAGTTACAGGACAGTTATAAATGCTTTTGGCTTTTGACTCGGACCCTGTCCAAAAGGCCGCGGTGAAACCAGAGCCCCTCCAGAATATGGAACAGTACCCATTATAAGGCGCGGATGAGACATTGTATATGTGAAGTAAACTTAGAAGGAGGAAAAAAAGTCTCGCAGTCTAAACAGAACTCCAGTTTCTTTGAAGCCGCCCTAGGAACCGTTGTGGATGTGAGGCCCAAGACATTTTTTTTTGTTTATGTTAAGGGCCAAGGATGTTTATATTGTCAATTAGGAGAGACGAGAGAACCGTCGAAAGATGTAGGAAAGTTAGAAGGTGTTTAGAGGAGGGAGAATTTGTAGAAGTTGAGTTTTTAAAGAATTGAATTTTCACAATGTTGAGACGACCCAATCGGAAATATTCTATCCAGATCAGTGAGAATAGAATGCGGAAAGATTAAGACGAGAGGCAATTTCTAGAAGTAAAGAGGGGAGCGAATCCGAAATGAGTTGAAGAGTGAAGGGTCGAGTCAACGGGCATAAGAGTGGATAGAGTTAGATGTGGAGGTGAGAAGATCATTAATGAAAAGAAAGAATAAAGTAGGAGATAAGACCCGAACCCAACCCTGAGAACACCACTATTGACAGAAAAGAAGAAGCGCTATATATAATATGATATATATATATATATATTTATATATAGTATATATATATAATATATATATATATATACTATATATATATATATAATATATATATATATACTTATATATATAATATATATATATATGATATATATATATATATATATATTATATATGTCGAAATAGGGAACGCCGGGAACTGTAGCGATGACTGCTGGAAAATGCCACGCCTCGCAACGATATAATATTACTATATACTATATATATATTATATATTTATATCTCTTTATTTATATGCATTAAATATATATGTTTTATATATATTTTTATTTATATACTGTATATATATATATATATATATATATATATATATATATATATATATATATCTATTTTTATATATTTTTTATATATTATTATAAAAGATATATTATATATATATATATATATATTATATATATATATATATATATTATATATATATATATAATATATATATATATATATATAATATATATATATATATATATATATTATATATATAATATATATATATATATATATATATATATATATATATATATCTATTATTTACAAGATTTTGTATCCTGTATAAAATGGGATATTTCTTATGTAATTTACGTCGCTAATTCCGAAAAGGCAATCAGTTTTTGGCTAGGACCCTCAGATTTTGAGATATTTGTAAATTTTATAATTGACTGCTAATATTTTTTACGCATAATAATGGTAAAATATTTGTTATAATAACAAAGATATAAAATTGAAAACGTAATTTTATCATAATGAGCATGTGGAACGTTGCATCGGACCGTAGTTTTCAAAACAGGGAATGTAGGCCGCCGCAAGGTGGCGCTTCGGTATAGTGGGACTCTCCGATTAAATCCGTTGAAGCAGCTACCGCAGTACGGTTTGAAGCGATCTACGGGAAAGACGTGTAATTCATACTATACTATTGTTTGTTTTCGTTAAATGAATTATCATACAATCGTTCTTTTTAGTTTGTGATTGTGCAGTAATGGCAACAAGTAGGAAGTGTGTAAATTCACCTGATTCGTTTTGTTACATCTGTGGTGAGTACACTTTGAAATCACAGAAAAGAACTATGACTCCTATGATAAAATATGCTTATGAACATTATTTTGGTTGCAAAATAGGGGACCAGGATAAAAACTGGGCTCCCCACATTTGCTGTGGTACGTGTGCTGTATTACTTAGGTGTTGGTTAAATGGAGAGAACAGATGCATGCCTTTTGCAGTTCCTATGGTTTGGAGAGTTCAAGTAGATCATGTAAGTGATTGCTACTTTTGTATGACAAATGTATCGGGTATGAAAGGAAAGCAAAGGAAAAAAATAGCGTACCCAAATCTTAACTCTGCAAGAAGGCCAGTACCACATAATGAAACTTTGCCTATTCCCAAACCACCAGAAACCGTAAGACAGATTGAGGAAATGCAAGCGGACGATACAACTGATGTAGACTACGAACCAGACACATTTCAAGGTGAACCTCACATGATCAGTCAACCGGAATTGAATGATCTTGCTAGAGACTTGGGTCTTTCTAAAGAAAAATCTGAATTGCTTGATTCTCGTTTACAAGGCTGGAATTTTTTGGCTTCAGGTACTCATGTTACCTATTTTCGTGATCGTCATAAGAACTTCCTGCAATATTTTGAAATGACTGAATCACTTAGTTACTGCAGCAATATTGATGGATTGATGCAAGCTCTTGGCCACGAACACAAGTCAGAAGAGTGGAGGCTGTTTGTTGATGCATCAGTCTTAAGTTTAAAGGCTGTACTACTACACATTGGTAACAATCACCCATCTATTCCCATCGCACATGCAGTACAGTAGTAGGACGGTCATATTGGAGCAAAAATTTCGGCCTTGATTTACCCGACCTTTTTGACCTTTTTGACCTTGACTGACCTTGACCATGACCGACCTGACCTTTTTTGGGCCCAAATTTTTTACCTGGCCTTTACCTTTTTGGGCCTTTACCTTTTTGGGGCTTGACCTTTTTTCGACCAACCCTTTGGTCTTCCATGGGTCATTTTTGGCCCACGGTATTTTTTGGCAACCCTAATTTTTTGGCAACCCTAATTTTTTGGCAACCCTAATTTTTTCGGTAACCCTAATTTTTTGCAACCCTTCGAAGAAGGGTTGCGCCAAACGGTTGCGCAGCAACCGTTGTACGTACCCCACCCAAATTTTTTCGACCAACCCTTTGGTCTTCCATGGGTCAATTTTGGCCCACGGTAATTTTTGGCAACCCTTCGAAGAAGGGTTGCGCCAAACGGTTGCGTCAGACAACCGTCTGTACGTATTGCCTATTTTAGCCCCCAATTTTTCGACATGGGTCAATTTTTGCCCACGGTAATTTTTTGATCTTCCTTTAGGGGCTTAAGCTTTGATGTCATTTCATTGTTTACGTCAGTGCCCGTCCCTCTGACCTTGCAGATACCATGGGTCATTTTTTGCCCACGGTAATTTTTGGCTACCCTTTGATCTTCCATGGGTCAATTTTGGCCCACGGTAATTTTTGGCTACCCTTTGGTCTTCCGTGGGTCATTTTTGGCCCACGTTAATTTTTTTGTCCTTCATGGGTCAATTTTGGTGTCAATTTTGGACCCACCCTAATTTTGCCTACCCTTTGGTCTTCCATGGGTCAATTTTGACCACGGTAATTTTTGGCTACCCCTTTGGTCTTCATTGGGTCAATTTTTGACCCACCCTAATTTTCGATCAACCCTTTGGTATTCATGGGTCAATTTTTGCCCACGGTAATTTTGATCTTCTTTAGGGGCTTAGCCCTATTTTTTGCATGTCTTTACCTTGTTTGACCTGATATTTCGGCCTTTAAACCTTGCCATATACCATGCGGTCATTTTGTCTCCACGGTTAGGATTTTTGGGTTCCTTTAGGTGCGCTTAGCCTCTATTTTTTGATGTAGCTTTACCTGTTTTGACCATGATATTTGGCTGTTAGACCTTGCATTATACCATGGGTCATTTTTGGCCCACGGTAATTTTTGGCTTCCCTTTGGGGGCCTAGCCCTATTTTTTGATGTCTTTTCCTTGTTTGACCATGATATTTCGGCTTTAACCTTGCCATATACCATGGGTCAATTTTTGACCCACGGTGAATTTTTTGTCCTTCTTTAGGGACTTTTAGCCTATTTTTGATGTCTTAATCTTGTTTTGACCATGATATTTCGCCCTTGTCCTTGCCAGATACCATGTGGGTCAATTTTGACCCACGCTAACTTGATGGCTTTGATGGTTCCAATCAACCGTAAGAAGTATTCTAGGGATGTTCTATATAGTGTTCTATGAGTAATTAGCCATTGAGTTGCCAGGTGAGTTGCCTAAATGAGTGCCAATGATGTGCCAAAAGTGGTGCCAAGAGTGGCCAATTGAGTGCCACATAGTGCCAAGTGAGTGCTACATAGTGCCAATGAGTGCCACTTGTTTCAAGCCTTTTCTAGCCTCCCCTGGGCCTAGAATAGCCCTAATATGGGTGTCTACCCTAGGTTATTAAGGTATGAGGATTCGATTGGTGTGATAATTACAAGTTGCTAGGATTGCTCCTATATGAGTCTAGTCTTTCTTCTAACACTTATACACAATACACTACGACACTTTACACACATTCACTATGACACTTATACACACTATTACACTTATAAAAACCATATACCACTTACACTCACACCCACACACAGATACACTTAACTTACACTCACACATTGATGCCTCAGTTTTGATGCCTCAACTTTGATGCCTCAACCTTTGATGCCTCAACTTTTGATGCCCCAGCATAAATGCCTCAGCATTGATGGCCTCAACTTTGAAGGTCATCTTTGATGACTCTATCTTTGGATGCAGTCATCTTTGATTACCATCTTATTTGTGATTTACATCTTTGATGAAATCACCTTTGATGGCTCATCTCTACGCCACATCATAGAACAGGAAGTTAATCATTAATGTTCTTCCCCTAGTTCTAATTGGACAACCGGGCGCCGCATTGCGCCCTCGCGCAAAGCAGCCAGGCCCGCACCGCAGGTGCGATCGCCGCGTCCCCGCCCGCCGCGTTTTCCGCCCACCGCGTGCGCCCGCAGGCGCCATATCCCGCGTACCCGGCCCGCCGCGTGCGCCTGCAGGCGCAATATTCCCGCCCGAATGAAATATATACACTATGAGTCATTCATTTTTATTTCATACTTAAACATTTCAAAGAATTTCTTTCAAATATACTATGAGTGCATTCATTTTTATTCATACTTAAACATTTTTTATTAAAAAACATTTTCGCGAACCTAAAACTGTTACTCATTACAGACCTATTATTTAACATATATTTATTAACATTGATTTTATTACTTAATACTTTTTACTTAATACTTTTTTAATTTATAATTTTTTTAAAAACTGTATGTAAGAAGAAAAAAAAAATCCAGAGTGTCTGATATATAATCATTTTATTTTACTACAATTGTACGAAATTTTATTAAAAACATTAACATTACATACCCTGTAAAGCAGTAAATCAGTAATCAATAGAGCTGTGACCTAAACACCAAGGGCGGTATTAGGTAATGCTTTTGTTTTTACTGTTTTACTGCTTTAACTCATGTTTTATGCTTTAACTCATGTTTTACTGCTCTTCAAATCATATTTTTTTACTGCTTAACTCATATATTTATTAACATTACATACCTATAAGCAGTAAATCAGTAAATCAATAGAGGTGTGACCTAGCAACATAGGGCTTAGTATGCTTTTGTTTTACTGCTTTACTGCTTTAACTTTCTGCTTTACTGCTTTAACTTTAACTCATATGTTTACTGCTTTAACTCATATATTTATTAACATTACATACCTTAAAGCAGTTAAATCAGTAAATCAATAGAGGTTTGACCTAACACCAAGGGGGACTTAGTATGCTTTTGTTTTACTGCTTTACTGCTTTAACTTTCTGCTTTACTGCTTTAACTTTCTGCTTTACTGCTTTAACTTTCTGCTTTACTGTTTTAACTTTCTGCTTTACTGTTTTAACTCATATATTTATTAACATTATGTTTTTTATTTTGTTTTAATACTTTTTATTTATTTTATTATTATTTTATTTATTTTTATTATTTATTTTTATTATTTTTATTATTTTTATTTTATTATTTTTATTTATTTTTATTATTTTATTTTTATTTTTATTACTTATACTTAGTGTTATTTACTTCATGCTATTGTTATTATTATTTAGAACACAACTATTCCAATATGACACTGTTGACATGTATTACAGTCAAGTTGTGAACACTCACTTGGACACTCATTATTGGCACTAGTGCAATTTCACTTATAGTAACAATAATTTACAAATATATGTCCATCGATAGAGCTCACACTAAAATAACATATCCACTAAACACTTATACACAACACAGGTCACCACACACACACACACACTTACACTATATACACCAACATTCACTATGGACACTCTTATACACACATTCACTATGGCACTTACATTTAGCCATAGACACTTACATTATACCATCAAACACCACACACACACACACACAACACATCACACACCGATTTAACTTCACAACGCAATTAACTTCACACTCACACACAGATTTACTTACACACGCAGATTTATTACAATATAACGTATAATTATTAAAACATTTTAATGTTTTAAATTTAAACACGTCATTTTATATTACTCATTCAAAATAATAACATAAAATTATTTTTCAAAGTTTTCTTAAACTTCTAGTAATAATCAATCATTATCTTTGAACAAAGAACTTATTATTAACTGTTATAATACTTTTTGTTTATAATTTTATAACTATCAAGTTTTAAAATAACTTTTACTAAAATTTTTATGAAATTTATTATCAAAACATATATTTTACGTACTTTAAAAGCAATAAATCAGTAATCAGTAAGGTCAGCCCTAGCACCCCTCTACACCAAACTATGGCCGCGTTATGTTCTATTGACTTACTGCTTTACATCATCTTTGGCCGTAATAAGTATAAAAAAACAAAATGAGTTCTTCTCTGCTAACATACATTCTATTTTATTTAAAATCATTTTTAAGTTCTTATTAAAACATAAACAAATTATTCACTTACATTTATATTATTCGCTCGATGTTAACTTAAAAATATTTCCAAGTTTTTTAAAATAATTCGGATTTTCTTTATTATTATCATTATTATCTATGTACATTGACATTCCAACACGAGAAAACACAACAACCCGCACTCTTTACAGATACGAAACTGACCTCTCTCTCTGTAAAATGTGTTGAAATAACTACTTGCAGGCCTAAAATTAGGATAATCCTTTTTTGTATCCCGGGGCGACTTTAGGACCTAATTCCAGGCAAAATATATTTCAAACTGACCTTTTTCTCTAAAATGTGGTGCAATAACTAGGTTAGGCCTAAATTTAGTCTTAAATTTAGGATAAGCCTTTTTTTATCCAGGCTGATTATAAGCCTAATACCAGGTCAAAAGGTTATTCCAGTATAGACAGGAATCGAGAATCAATGTTAATTTATATATTTTATAATATATTTCAAACTGAAAATGCTGGATCGGAAAGATCCTTTAATCAGGTAAGAAGGAAATGTTTACCTTTTTTGTGATTGGCCGGGGTAATCCTTATCTCTATATTGACCTCGGATGTGATTGCGTCGAGAATTTTATTTTAATCGCTTTTTGGGTTTTACGATAGTAAAACATGTTTTTCATATCCTGAACCTGGGGCTCGTTTATTTAAACTCTTTAACATACATGTAAACTTTTATTTTAAGAAAGTAAAAATAAGGATAATAATAACTTTACCTATATTAATAGAATTTAATAATCATTTATCTTACAGTAATTATATTATTATTATATTATATATATTATATATATTAATATATATTATATATATATATATATATAATATATATATATATATATATATATATTATATATATATATATATATATATATATATAGTATATAAGGATAAAATTAAATATTATACAATGATTTTATATAAGGTTCACATTAAATATAATACAGGAATATTATATTAGTATAACAATTTCACATACATTTTACAATAATGTTTATGATTATTTTATATTTAAAATCTCTAATCTTTGCATATGCCAATCAATTATATTAATCATTCATCGATGATATAGTCTCGATGTCTCAGTAATACCTTCGTTTAACACATACGTAAAAAAGTTCCCGCTCAGATATCATAGTATATTTACATTCTGGGTCACCTGCATAAATACTTTCTTGCCATTGTTTTCTAAGTAGATAAATGAATTTCTGTACGTCTATAGAACTTAGGAAGCGGTCGATGATAACCGTAGGATCATCGATCAGGGTTTTCTTAAATGCGTAGTATTTTTGGTATAACATGTAATGAATTACGGTTACGTAATTAGATAACACATATGTCTTCTTCAGCTGTATTAACATGCGCTTACGTACCTCTAACATATATTTCATCTGCGCTAGGCCTGAAATGTAGAATCCAAATGATGTAGGTTCAAATACTCCTGTTTCATTATTTCTCTCCCATAATCT
>JABUQX010088899.1:22500-25000 GCA_015478945.1 Trachelipus rathkii | reverse complement strand
AAAAATTACCGTGGGCCAAATTGACCATGGAAGACCAAAGGGTTGGTCGAAAAAATTTGGGTGGGGTACGTACAACGGTTGCTGCGCAACCGTTTGGCGCAACCCTTCTTCGAAGGGTTGCAAAAAATTAGGGTTACCGAAAAAATTAGGGTTGCCAAAAAATTAGGGTTGCCAAAAAATTAGGGTTGCCAAAAAATACCGTGGGCCAAAAATGACCCATGAAAGACCAAAGGGTTGGTCGAAAAAAGGTCAAGCACCAAAAAGGTAAAGGCCAGGTAATAAAATTGGGACCCAAAAAAAGGTCAGGTCGGTCATGGTCAAGGTCAGTCAAGGTCAAAAAGGTCAAAAAGGTCGGGTAAATCAAGGCCAAAATTTTTGCTCCAATATGACCGTCCTACTACTCAGTACACATGAAGGAATTATATGAAAGCATGGATTTTCTTTTAAATAACATTCACTACGGAAAATACAAGTGGAAAATTTGCGGTGATTTTAAAGTTATTGGACTTATGTTAGGCTTGCAACTGGGTTATACCAAGTATCCATGATTTCTGTGTGAATGGGACAGCCGGAATAAGGATGAACATTACATAAGAAAGGTTTGGCCACCTCGGGAACATTTCATCACCGGGGAAAAAAATATTAAAAGCAACAGCTAGTTGATCCTAAGGATGTACTTTTACCTCCTCTTCACATAAAACTTGGACTTATCAAGAATTTTATTAAAAGTATGGACAAATAAGGCAAAGGATTCAAATACATTGTGCAGAAATTCCTTCGAATTAGTGATTCTTAAATTAAGGAAATGATTGTTGCTGGTCCTCAAATTCTAGATCTGCTGAAAGATGAAAAATTTGCTGAATGTCTCAACAGAACAGAATTAGCTGCCTGGTCTGCATTCCAAGATGTAGTCAAAAACTTTCTTGGGTCTTACAGAAGCCCACATTACAAGACCATCGTTGACACTTTACTGTCAGCATACAAAGCTCAAGCCTGTAACATGTCCCTTAAAATCCACTTTCTTCACTCTCCCTTCGACTTCTTTCCTGCAAATTTAGGAGCCGTCAGCGATGAACACGGGGAGAGGTTTCATCAAGACATAGCGAAGATGGAGAAGAGATATCAAGGTAGATGGTATCCGACTATGCTGTCCGACTACTGTTGGGGACTCATTAGGGAATCACCGCAGGACATTTACAAACGTAAATCAAGAGCTGTTGCGTTTACATAAAATTGTGTAAAAATTTAAAAAATGATAAAAAATTGTAAAATTGTAAAAACTTAAATTGTAAAAGTGCAATTGTTTACAATAAATGTATATATACAAATGTTGTTAATTGAATGTTACTCAGCAAAAAAGTTTCCATAAAATTTTGTTGAATTCTACAAACCAGTAAAAAATTGTAATATTGTAAAAAAATAACTTGTAAAAGTGCATCTGTTTACAATAAATGTATATATACAAATGTTTCTCATTGAATGTTACTTAATGAACAACATTATGATTTTAAAAAAGGTTGAGGACGTAATTTTTTGCATTCAACTAAAAAAGTTAGTTAATAAATAAATAAAAAAGCTAAATTAATAAATGGCAAATATCTCGAAATCTGTGGGTCCCGCAGAAAAACTATAAGTATATTCGGAATCAGCAACTAATACATAAAAAAAGGTGTGTTTCGCAACCGATACAGAAATGGTTAATTTTTGTATATATGTGAATTAGAACAATAATAAACATTTTAAATTTATTTAAACCGAATAGTATCGGGTTATTACAAAACACCCATTTTCAAGGCTAAATGCATAATGATATAAACAAAATAAAATGGTTAAAATGATCATAAAATGATAATAGAAGTGTTGCTTCATTTTTTAGTAAAAAATTGATTAAATAGTTGGAAGAGTCGACCGAAAATAGAGAAAATTCACCTTCACTTAAGGATGTTTAAGTTATTTAATTGTAGATTTTCATTTAGGGAAGGCTTCATGCTCTAAATATATAAATATTCCAAAATTTCCAAATCTTCAGCATTTCCATGGTCTAAAATTTTTAAATTTTGATCTAATATATGATGATTATACCTGGAAGAATGATTATAAATGGCCGAATAGGGTGGATGATGGAGATCCTCTAAAGTTCTACTTGAGATACCTTTGTGTTCAGCAATTCGTGTGGAGAGACATCTAATGGTCTTTCCTATGTAGAAAGCATCACAGCTATCACATTTATATAAATAAACACTTAAAGAACACAAATATAACGACAGATTTTCTTTAACTCTTAAAGAATTTACCAATCCTATTATCATTTATGAAAATTAATTTAAACTTAAAATTGTGGGAAAGATGTATACAATAAATTAGTTATTCTTCTATTAATTTCATAACTAGTTCTTCCTAAAAACGGTAATTTCATATAAAGAATCTTTTTATTAGCAGAATATATAGGTGGAGAAGGTTGAATTTTCATCGTTAGTAGTTTTTTAAACAATTTGTCAAT
>JABUQX010088899.1:2500-17500 GCA_015478945.1 Trachelipus rathkii | reverse complement strand
TTAACATCTATCATATACTTCACCATCTCCTTCTTCCCCAGCACAAAGTCAATCACGTTTTTCACTTCGATACCATCTCTATCTACACCAACTCGTTTGCTTATGAATAATCTCGTGCTTGAAAAATGCATCACCTACACATACCTCTCTCCTCCCAGAAATCAATCAACTTAATACTATTCTCATTTCCTCAAGAGCACGCGTTACACCATTACTTTTTGATCACCTATCCAATCTGAAGAGTCTTCTCACCCATAAATATCATTCAGATTATTCCAGAAAGTTAATCTCTACTCAACATCACCCTCAGATGGACCATATGTTACAACCACACATACCCTGACCTTCTCAAAAATATTTAATCCTTATTATTCCAGTCCTCACAAAAAAAAACACCATATCTCTGTGCCACAAGTCGCTCATCAGACAGATCGCAACTCCTTCTTTCCCCTCTCATTTCTCAACAATTCAGCATAAACACACACATTTCATCTCACACTACCCGTATTCATCTCTTCCTGTCATCTTTCTTTCAGTCACAACAAACAAATCAAATTTACCCTTTCTAAATACATCCATCACCTCTCTCCTATTCTCCTCACCATTTATTTCTCTAACATTCCAAGTACCCAGACGATTCATATAATTTTTCGAAAGATAGAAGGTCGCTTACGGCGGGTCACGATCAGATCCGAGGCATGCATAAGAAATTCTAGCGAAAAGATAAGTGGTAGTTTGTCGTCTACCACCACTACTACCTACCTATCCCACTACCACGATCCCTTTATAGTCGGCTGATACGACATGCAGAAAGTACACAGTGGAAATTCTTTCTACCCCCCCCCCCCCGAACAAGTTGATATTTGGAAAAGGTAATATATATATATATATTATATATATAATATATATTATATATATAATATATATATATATATATTATATATATATATATATAATATATATATTATATATAATATATATATATATATATATATATATAGAGAGAGAGAGAGAGAGAGAGAATACAGATAGCCACCATTTATTCTTTAAATCTATCCATACTAGTGTTGCTCAGAATTCTGTTCTACTTAACTCTTTTTTTTTTCCTAATTTGCATCAAAATGATGCTATCTGATTAGTGAATGTTCATCACTCTCCACTCTTAGGCTGAGATACTCCATCAACCTCATCATTGTTTGAAACCTCCCGAGTTGAAACGATCATTCATGCTGGTATAAATAATAGCTAGTGTATTTGATGCTCCAAATGTCAGAAGAATTTTCATTTGAGAGTGAGAGGTTGTTTGAAGCTATGACACCTTGAGTGAGTGCCATGAGATGAACCTTACATCCCAAATGTCCAGTGGAGGTACTCTCATCGCTTTGAGAGCGATACTTCCCTCCCTCTAGATTAATATAATATATATAATATAATATAATATATATGAAATATATATATAGAAATTAGTATATATATATAGAATATATAGATATAATATAAATATTATATATATAATATATGATATATAGTATATAATATAATATAATATTATATATATAAGATGTAATATATATATATAATTATATATATATATAATATATTATAGATAGATATATATAGTTATATATATATTATATAATAGTATATAATAGAGTTATATAATAAATATATATATAGACCTTAAGTAAACCTCTAAGCCCCTCAAAGATAATTTACTATTGCGAAAGGTTGGTAATAATTTTATAGCCCAAATTAAAATAAAAATTCGATTGCTATAAATAAGAACTTACTTTTTTTTATTTTTGTTGGAGCTTAAAATTGATTTATTTTCCAATTAAAAATTTTATTTAATTTTCAGTGACAGTGCCTAATACTATATATATATATATATATATATATATATATATATATATTGTATATTATAAAATATATATATAGATATATATATTATATATATATATATATATATATATATAGATATATATATATATATATATATATATATATATATATAATATATATAATAGACGCCGGTCAGATTTTTTAATGCCTAAAAGTAAGATCTTGAAGCAAAAATAAAGAAGAAAAAGAAGAAGAAAAAGAAAAAAAAGGAAGGGAAGAAAGAAATATGAGGAAAAAGAGAGGGGGGGGGGAGGGATAAAAAGGAAGGAAGAAGGAAAGAAAAAGGAAAAGAAAAACAAAAAGAGGTTAAGGAGAGAAAAAGGGAATGGGAACGGAAAGAAAAAAAGTAGACTGGAGTAGACAGGGAAGAAGAAAAGGCGAGAGAAGAAAGAAAAAGACAGAAAAGAAAAAAAAAAAGCATGTGCGCTAGTAAACAAACAAATATGAATATTGCGAATACAGCGAAAATTCTTAGAGGGTTTTTTTGCATTTTTTTTTTTATTATTTGTATATTTATTATTTATTTTGTAACTTTTCTTTTTTTATTTTTTTAACAGAATAATTAATTTTAATTTGACACAAAGGAGATACCCTAGGGTCAAAACCCGCCCAAAGAGGCAAGGAGGTCGGCGCGTCGTCTCGGCCTCCGGTGCGACGAGGGGGCACGTATCCCCCTCACGGGGACTAAGGTTCTCCAGACCCCGCTCTACTCTGCGTCTTTGGGTGTCGCGGGGGTTCCTCCGACCAGCCCCTCCGGGGTATGAAACGTCCCCCCCTCTGCGTCCCCGTACGTGCAATCCGAGCCCCCTAAAAAAGAAAACCTGAAATTTCTTACAAAAAAAAATCCACAAAATTAATTTCCGACCATAGGAGAAAGAGGGCTCGAGACCCAGGGGACAGAGGTGGAATGAAGAGTTTCATACCCGGAGAGGGATGGTCGCGAGGAACCCGACGACAACCAAAGACCCAAAGAGCGGGGGGTGTCCGAGAAAGAGACCATACTCCGAGGGGGAGATTAGTTATTACCGTCGAAGTCCACGCGCAGAGGCGAGAGGACCCGTCCTGCATCTTTGCGGTTTACCCTTAGGGTATTCTTTTTAGTAAAAAACAAAAAGTATACTTCAAAAAAAAAAAAAAAACCCATCTCTAGAAATTTTCGGAGAGCTGATAATCCAAAATAAAATATAATTTGTGTAATGTTAACTTGTTGAGGAACCTTGCCGTTCTCTAGCTACATACTGTGAGCATTAGAAAATAATACTGCACCGTCACATATATATAGAATATATATAATATATTAAGATGATGAATATATATATAATATACTATATATATAATATATAGTAAAATATAGCTTACATATATATATTTTATCTATATATATAATATATTATTATTAAACTAAAAAAATTAAATAAAATGAATTTGTGAAAATGAATCAGAATTTAAGCTCCACATAAATTAAAAAAAAGTAAGAATTCGATTTTTATAAGCAAAATCGATTGAGAAAATTGTAATAATTTATTATAGCTATAAAATTATACCAACCAATTCCAATACATAAATATAAATTTTTGAGGAGGCGAAGGTTAGACTTTAAGGTAGCCTATATAATGTAATATAAGTAATTGTATGATAGTATAAGAATCATATATATAAGTGATATTAATTAATGAATAATTAATAATGAATAAGTATATTTTATGGCTATTAATATAGAAAGATGGTGACTCCAAAAGGAACGAAAAAAATCAATAAAAAATAGCTAACGTGAATTTCAATAGATAATGGAGGTTATAAAAATACGAATTATTAGTAAAATATAGGTAATTTTCAAATGCTGTAAATTAAAATTAATGTATAAGAAAAATTTAAAAAGAAATTGACAGATATATTTATTTTTGCTGAGCTTGATACACACCTAGTAGGTACTTATAAAAAATGAGCAGTAAAGCTAGCAAGCTATTATTATTTACAGTTTTAAATTTGGAGAATGATGTAATAAGCTAATAACGTAAAAGTTAGTTAAGTAGAAAACAGCTCAAACAAATGATAGTAAATATAAGGGAATAACTATGAAAATAATATTAAATGAGTTCTTGATGACCTTTTCATTACCGGGGGTGGCTGTCGGCCCCCCCTCTATATCATCCCCCCCGTCACTCCGCCAAGATAAGCGGTATAGTGATGCGCCCGACCAATCGCAAGCTCGCGGAAGGTCCGAGGAAGGGAGTTTGTTTTAAAATAAAAAAATAATACAAATAAATTTATTAATAAATAATGATGAATCAGTAAATAATAAAAATGAAAGAAACTTAGAAAAAAAATTATGCACACCTATCTAGAGTAATAACGAAGAACCAAAGCTTAATAAAAATTTAATTACAATTAATAAGTGAATAATAATGAATAATGAAATAATAATAATAGATAATGAATAAATTAATAAATTAAATAATGAATAAATAATAATAATATGTAATGAATGAATTAAATACTTTAGTTTAATTTACGTAGTAAAAATATCTAAAAATGCAAATAATAACTGTAAAATAAATGAATAAGACAAATTGCACAAAAAGAAATTAAAGAGGCAAACACATGACCGAAAAAAACCCGGAAAGAAGATAAACGTATAAATTTAATTAATTGATAAATAATCCGCAAATGTTACCCCGTGATTACGAGAGTCAAACGATACTATTATAAATGATACACAGAAGTTGATAGGATATAGAAATATAGTTAGAAAAAAGTATAAAATCAATACAGATATAAAATATATATCAATAAATAAAAAATATGATAAAGTAGTAATAATAATATAGTAATAATAGTAATATAACTTTATATATATAGATATATATATTATATATTGATCGTATATGCTGTACAGCAAGATAAAAACAGACTAAATTTCAAACTAAGAGTGAGAAAATCGTAATTGGCTTTATGTTAGATCATAGAAATCTGAATTTAGACTTAATTGTAAAATGACAGACAATACAATGACCGAGAGGAACCCCGTAATGATGCTAGTTATCAAAATAATGGAACAGTAACATGATTTCAGTAGAATTAAATGAGGATAATTAAATAAAATCATATAATTAGTTCTGTGAATTCTTGTTCATACAATGAGGATGGAACCTGGTTTAGGGAGCGGAATTTCTGGAATGTATTCTAATCACTTCCAAAGTGCTTTCTCAAATATAGTATATATATATAATATTAAGTAGATAATATAAGAAATAATAATATATAATAATATAGAAATAATGAAATAACTATAGATACTATATAATGATATAAAGATAAAAGAATATGTGTAATAAAAAATTAATATAATACTAATAAAAAAATGTAGGAATTAAATATATATATTTATGATAATTGGGGACTGAGCGAAACATATGTTTAAGAAAGACCTCAAGCGACACAGTTCTACTATTCATGCTATTTACTCAAATTAAAATTCAGATACCAGGCACATGATAATATATATCTAAACATACAAAAACATAAATGACTCAAAAGCCTTCCTCTGGAATTGAACTTAATATTAGCTTGGCCGTTTGCATTATCCTCGCTGACTTAATGAAATAGAGAGAATCACAATTTCTTTCTTTGACCAAGCAAGCTTCAAATAGTAATGTTGCGGAAAGTTCTCAGAGCTTCCAATTTGAGACTTCAATATTCATACCACCCCAGTTGACAACTAATGCTCTGCGTAGGGCGTTGTTCATCCTTGTAAGGAGTAGGACTCATATTTAAGGTGGTTCCACGCACACACACACACACACACACACAAACACCACACCTACAACACACAAACAGCACACGAGCACACAAAACTGTTCTAATAACTTGAAAGTCAATCTCTTCAGGGTTGTTTTAACTTGTTAATTCTCCCACTACTCAGCCTGAATTTTCTCCTGTAAGGATGCAAGCTCTCGGAGACAACTGAATCTGATGTAAGTCACTCAATCCATCTAATAGTTGGGTATAATTAATAATGGATCGCTAGATCTTATAAGAACTCTCTATGTCGGAGAAAGGAGAAGAGGTACCTCACTCCTATTGAGCCGAAAAAGATCGTGTGCCACGTCTTTGCACACAGTCTCTTCCTTTCTTTGATCAACTCTATAACCCCAGACTTGACCGCTATGCTCGAGATTTCATGTATATCCTTACTAAGATAAATCTAAAACACACTTACTCCATCTATTCTTTCAAATTTATAAATATGACTTTAAGCACAAGCGCCGGAGAAGATGTATCGAGGTCGAATATCTGGCCTTTGGTATGGCTTTGGATTCTAACGTTACCTGTTAGAGAAGTCGGAGGAATTTGTTAGGTCTCTTTCCTACATACTTATTTAATTGCACATATACTGATTTATGTTAGTAGCCAGGGTGAACTATGTGCGTGCTTACAATAAGCCAGAATTTTACTTTATAGCGATCAGTGTGTTAGATAGAATAAGACATATAGAATTAGATAGTATATATAATAGTTAATAATGATTATATGAGGAAGAAAATATAAATATGAGAGTAATAATATAGGTAACTCATATAAGAGACTCACTAATATCATATATACACCACTAATATCACCAGTATAGTATAGACTCCCAGTAGAACCTATAAGCACAGAGTAGATGAGCTCCACGGTTATATAAAAACGTGCTCAGACCAGGTAGTAAGATAAGATAATAACTGTATACGTCAGGGATACATAGTCGGATAACCGAATTCTGAGTTATAATATAATTAGAAAAGTATTTCGTAATAAAACGCTCCTATAGTTTTAATCAAACTTGCTAAAATAAAAATGAAAAATAATAATAATGAAGATAATAATAAAATAGATACATAAATAAATAAAAGTGTGAATAATAATAATAGATAGATAAATAGATAGTCAGTGATTATGATGGTAAGTAGTAATTAATAATAAATGAAAAAAAATAAATAATAATATAAATTATTATTATTATTATAGTAATAAGAAATACTGCACCAAAACTGCGACAATTGCAGGTCAAATAATAAATAATAATAATAATAGATGCATAATAATAATGAATAATAAGTAATTGAAAGATAAGTAATGAAATAATAAAATAATGAATAATAAGTAAATGAAATAATAATAATAATAGATAATAATAATAAGAAAGTAACTAATAATAATCAATAATATATAAATAATAATCAATAATGGAAGATAATAAAAGATGAATAATAATAATAATAAAATAGATAAGATAATAGAAAAAACATAAGGAATAAATAGAATAATGAATAATAATAATAGAGTAATGAATAATTAATGGTAATAATGATAATAATAATTAAATAATAAAAATAAAAATAAAAGAGAGCAATCAATAGAGTAATAGACTAAATGAATAAGATTAAATAATAGAAAATCCTAACAATAAGGGATAATAGAAGATAAGTAAATAATAATAATCACATACACAAAGTAATGAATAATAATACAATTAAATAAATAGAATAATAATCAATGAATAATAATCACAATGGCAGAAAAACAACGCGAATAATGCAGAAGAAAGGAATAGCAGTGAAAATATAGATGCGGGAAATCCAACCTAGATCCAAATTAAGATAACCTGGACACACAACATCAAAGCCGACCGTGCTAACCTCATGAATAAGCACACTCCACTGGTATCAATAGACGCACGATAAAAATACATAAACTCAAGATACGAATTACCAGGGCTACGACACACCGAGCCCACTCACACTCCAATAATGAATAAAGAAGATCAGAAATAAATAAAACACTAACTGAACACTCACATAATCAACTCATATGCCAATACCAATAATAAACATAATTCAGCGAAGTCATGAATCTGATAACGCTTCACGATCGAAAATAATAATAGATAATAAAAATAAAATAATAAAGATGACATACATTAATGACCATAAAATAACATAATACATAGAATCCACTAATCATACGACAAAATAATCACAGAAGAGATGACATCCCATGATCAACAAATAAAATACGCAATAAACTGACGATAAGATAATGAAATAATAATTAATAAATAGATGAAATCACGACCATAATAATAATAATAATAATAATAATAATAATAATAATAATAATAATATAATAATACATAGGATACTAATGAATACATGAAATAATATCAAAACATAATAATACAAGAATAGACAACTAACAATAATAATAGATCGAATAACAATAATAATAATAATAATAATAATAAATAATAAATAATAATAAGTAATAATAGATCAGATAATTAAAGAATGAATCAATAAAATAATAATATAAAATAATAAATGAATAATTAATAATAATAACATAATAATAACTTATATCACGTATCGCAACACAGATAGAACTAGTTCCAGAGACAGAAAGTATTATACGGGCTAAACATAGACATCAAACTAATCCTGTTTTTCTAGCTAACCAGACGAATAAGTGAGGTAAGAACATCGCAATAATCAAATGTATAACTGTCTATTTCTTTTTTTTTGTTAGAAAGAATTCTTTCACGCGAACGAAAAGGCCTTGGAAACATTTCACCGTAAGTGAGCGATACCTGCAATGTTTATAGAAAAATAGAACAAGAGATTAGAAAGAAGTCACAGTGCGGTACTAAGAACGAGATGTTCCAACAGGCCCGAAATTTAGGAATAAAAAGGCAAAAATTGAACGCAGCATACCTCATGCAAAAACAACCACACATAAACAACCAAAGGACTTGTCAATTAGTTATACACCCAACTAGGCATTTAACTACGACAAAAGTACAAAAAAGCTATATCATGATGGTGACATAGCAACTAATTAACCACTGACACACTTTAGTAAGATATATTGATATGATACAAGATTAGCCAGATAGATAACAAACATGGCCAGATTAACCTATAATAGCTAAAGCGTAAATGATGTATTGCTTATAAACGAATTGTATGTAAATCTTAACTTTAATATGACGAAAATTGATCAAACCCGGTATAAACTTAATGTTACGTCTAGAAATTGAGTATAACAATCAGTTAAAACTAAATTAAAAGGAAATGACATAAGAATAAAAGAAAGAAAGAAAAAGAAAGAAAAGAGAGATAAAGGAAGAATATAGTAGACAAAAAAAATATACAACATGAATTCATCCATTACTTTACTAATTTTGATATAAGGCAATTTAGAAGAATATGAATAGGAACCATTAGTCTCCCATGCAACTACTAGATATGTAAGGCAAGCCTCTCAGCTTCGGAAAGAAACTAATGAAATTAACATCGAGAATTACGGATGTCTCCGTCAACATCCGCAAAACGCATCGTATCTGTATTAAAAAATATCTAACAGTCTGATACAATATATAACCTTTTATAACGTCAATAACTAAGCTTCGGTATTAACGTGAATATAATTTTATTTAGTCGAGAAATTTGCAAAACGATAACGTAATAAAGTCATTGGCACAGATACTTATAATATATTTCAATTAGCCAACGATACCTGGCGATTATCTCTCTCTCTCTCTGGGACTCGTCTCTCTCTCGCTACTCTCTCTGCTCTCTTCTATCTTCCTCTCATCATACTATCTATCTTATCTATGCATAAAGTCTATCGTATCTATCTATATCTATCTAATGCAATATCTATCTATCTATCTTATCTATCTATCTATCTATCTAATCAAGATCTATCTATATAACTATCTATCTATCTATTCTATCAATCTATCTATCTATCTATCTATTAGTACTTATACTATCTATCTAATACTATCAAGAAGTATCTAATCTAGCTAATATATCTTATCTATTCATAAGATCATCTTAATATCTATCGGTATCAATTATCTAGAAATCTAGTCTAGAATTTATGATAGTCAGATATCTAATCTATCTATCTATTCGTAATCATAATCTTAAATACTACTATCTATCTATCGTAAGTAACTAGATCTATCACTATAATCATATCGTAATCTTATACAATCAATATCTATCTAATCTGAATCGTATCTTAAATGCTAATCGTATATCATAGGATCTATCGTAGCTATCTATCAATATCTATCTATCTATGACCTATTCTGTCAGTGTTAAAATAACAATATTTGTTCTTTAAAGAAGATAGAAAAACATGAAACTATCTTTAGGATGCCTCGAATAGTTTTCGGAATATTTTATTTTAGGGTAATCTGACAATTCTGTTCATTTAAAAGATATTTTAAGCAAAGAAGACTGAAATAACAAATCATGAATCTTATAATTTCTTTAATTGATTACCATAGTCAAAAAACGATGTTTATGCCCATAAGAAGTTATTAAATTGAATATCGTGCTCAGAATAAGAGATAAAAACTGACAAATAATGATAACAATTCAATAGATTTAAGATAATGGTTATGTGATACATAAGAGTCAGGCATATTTTTGGCTATTTTTTCCTCATAAATTTAACTAGCGAATAATTAAGAAGCAAAGCAGATGCTACGTAGAATACGTGGAATGCGACTTTGCTTATTATCGAAGACCTGAATCCTTCTCCAACCTCATTCATAGTGCAGTCACTTAACAAAAAACATAAAGGTTATCTTCAAGTTATTAAGTGTAAAACCAACTCTGTCAGAAAAAAAGAGGGTGATAAACAAGCACGTATAGTCGGAGTCACTTCTGACAGGACGCAGGCCGGAAGTATATAATGAAATAAAGAGATAAATAAAAATATTAGTAAAAAAGATAATAGAAAAATGAAATAATAGTAGTGAGATAAGCTAATGAGTAGAGTAGAAAGAAGACTCAGTAGGTCATAATGCAAGTATAAAAAAAACGCGTAAAGATATAAGAATAGATACTTATAGAATAATGAAAGTATTAGAATAGGTATATAGGCGTATAAATCAAAGAAAAAGAATAATGGATGGGAGTTAAAAAATAGATGAAATTATATATAAATACAGATAGAGATAAAGATATAGAGGTGAATATAATGAAAGTCAGGTAACCAAGTACTAATAAGAATATAAGAAAATAGAATGTGAATATGTATGTTCTAGAGAGATAACATTCAACAGAGATATAGAGATATATATAAGAGATAGAGGATTAATATATAATATATATCATAGAGTTTTAAAATATATGATACTAATGAGAAGCGCGAGATGGGAGAAAAAAAAATAGAAAGGAATAAAAGTGATAAGTATAATCATAGGATAAATAATAAAATAATACATTTAGAATAAGAAGATAATATAATATAGCAACATTTTCTAGTAAGGAATCAACCATCTATGTAAGGATGATTTCAAAACGACATATTCAGCATCGCCACTTAGTCATATGAAGCTCAATAATGAAACTCAAGATTACGGTTTGGTGAACTTGAATACCACTATTTCTATCGAATAGAACATTCAGAGAAGTTGGAGCAGCTCAAAAGCGAAAGACCTACTCGTATGTCTAAACATCGCTAGATATAGAACTAAACATTTAATAATACCACCTTATTTTGCTAAGACATTCATAGATCCTTTCTCCTTAATTTGAATCAAACTGCTGAATTCAAGCGCCAAATAAGTGAGTATCCCGAAATCAAACCGTCATAGTATTCTGTTATCGACACGTTATATTTTCCAAGTCTTCGGCACAAGAAGCAGAAAGGGAATTATCTGTCACTTTGATTGTAGAGAAGCGGCACACCATACTCTTGAGAAAGGGTAGACTTTATATAGAGTGGGGTGGGGCAAGAGTACTCTTTGACAAACTTCAGGACACCACGACAATGCATCGTCAATCCGCCTTCGTGGAGCGGTACGGATCCCCGATCGGAGTGTGCCAGAACCTCGTAAAGCCTAGAGAACGTTCTGCTCTAGTATGAACGGCGAAGTAAAATGTTCTGGTATTACAATAATATCCCTATCCCTATACAGTACGACTAACAGAAACCTTTGCCAGCTCGTAGGGTTATTCGCCACAGAGAAGCGGGAGGAGGAGGCGCTGCCTATCAGATCTTACACATCTTAAGCTTCAAGACTCCAGAAACACATACAATACTATTTTAGCAGTATCGAAATCGTTGGAATCATGATTCGCTGACTTTAAAAATTCTTTCAATCGTAGAAAATTACTTTCATGCAGTATCCATCTTCCACCCACATACTTCTAAGAACATGCCAAAAGAATGATCAACTACTAACTTGCTTTTCTGCTTCTCAAGTCACTTATTATACTTCCAGATGGAACAAAAGCTGGTTATGCTTTTATGCTAAAGTGAAACTCTTCACTCCAAATAATATTTTGCACTCTAATTGATTAATTAGACGAGTCAACAGTAACTATTACCTACTCCAATCCTATCGCCCTTAAGGCACAACTTATTTAGACCAAAATATAAAGTGTCCATCTTAAATATAATATTTTAAACTATCTCTGGAAGAAAGCTTAATAAAGAACACGTACGAAAGACATACTTATCACATGATGATATGTTGCTTTGTTGGTCCTCAAAAACTGGTGCCTCTTCGAAGCTATTCACCCTGCCTTGGTAACTATCCCTTCTCTGCCTTTCAAGCTTACACCTTTTCTAAGGCTAAAAAAAAAAAGATGAGAAAGAGAATACTAACCCAAAGAAAAGGAGTAAACGTGCAATTCACTCCAGTTTCGTAGCCAAGAGAAAAAGGAATTACTCTACAGACCTCAACTAACTTAAATTGTTCTTTTTAAGCTTTTTGAAATCTTGTCAATATAAACAAGAAAAGATTTCGGAAGAAATTCTAATATTAATTAAATCTTCATCTCTATCAGCCAGTATGGACCTTTGAGTTAGAAACGCCCTCTACTGCTGTGATTCTTTTTTTTCTCTCTCTTTCTCTTTGTCATTTCGGTGATTTTATTCGTGCGCTTGAACATGTCGAAAGCCTGGATAGAATAGTCTAGCGCACAAAGTTTTTTGATTTCAAAAAACTTTCTCTTCCGAAATCTAATCCATTTGTCTGTTACTTCTCTCTGATATAATTTCGATAACGTTCAGCTATAAAAAAAAATAGTAGCTGTTGTAGGATGAGCCCTGTTCACCTTAAATATATATAATATAATAGATATATATATATATATATATATATATATATATAATATATATATAGATATAATATAATATAGCAAAAATTAAAAGGTCTCTTGATGAATAGGTACTATATTTAGATAATACTATATAAATTATTTTAGATATATTTATGTATCTATAATATAAAATATATATATAAAGATATTATATATAAAATATATAAAAATATTGCTTTAAAATATAAATATTATATAATATAAAATTATAATAATAAAATAATATTATATTAATATATATATACTAAATATATTAGAAATATATTATATATAAATAATAATAATAAGATTAAGAATAAATATAATATATAATATAAGATATATAATATAAATAATTATATATAGTTATATAGTATATAAATATAAATATATATATAATATAGATAAAAAAAAAAAATAAATAGTATGGTAATATATAATATAAATATATATATATAATAATATAATATAGTTATAATATATAAATATAAATATAGTATATGATTATTATTATAATAATATACGTATATATTATATATAATAATAATATATATAAAATTATATTATATATATATATATATATATATATATCAAATTTAGGGTGTTCCTCAGGGGTTCTGTTCATTCTATTTTGTTTTCAAACTTTTCAGTCAATAATCTATTCTATCTATATTAATTTTTCAATCTATCCCCTCCTATTACTACGACTCTATCCATTCAATTAACTCCATGATTTTGGAAATGACTTCCTCCCAATCAGCAGATAAGGTTTAGTAAGTTAGAAATAGTTAGCCATGGCAGCAAACAATCCTCTGATCTTTTCCAAATTTAATATAGGGCATCAATAAAAGGTTGTTTTCATTTCCTCAAAAACTTCAGGCGCCTCCATCTTTATATAGACATATCGTCCATACATCAATATCATCATTCTCCCAAAGCCTTCGTCTGTCCTTAATACTTCTGCTAAGAGATTTAAGCGATGTAACTGAGAGGCTCGAATTTCTCAGGTCCTTTCCCCCCGCACAACCCTGTTAAGAGCCCCTTATAGAGAGGAATGTTGTTCGCCCCATGTAAGGAGTCATACCTCACACTATCTGTGGTGGTCCTACTCACAAAGTATCACCATCACACAAGGCGATGAGTTAGAAGCTACTTCTACTCAATCGTTTTCTGGACTCACTAATACTCTCTTCCAAGCTATCGGCCACACCAAGATGGGATTACATGAGTCACTCTCTATTTAGTGGGAGGCAGAGGCTGGACGAATATACTGACTTTTACTAGACAATAGGCACACTTCTCTTCTTGAAATTTTCCGTTGCATAACCTCCCCCATTGAAAAGGGCTCGTGCGACAACACGCCATTCTAAATTATATATATATATATATAATATATATATATATATATATATATATATATATATATATATATAGTATATATATTATATATATATAAGTTAAATATTAGCTTAGACGCTAAGACGTTTTTAAGAATTTGTTCCCCTTTATACTTACAAACTGAAATTGATTTCATCTTTTCCACCTTTTTGAAATTATCTTACCCACATCACATCATCAATTCCGCATTACGCAGAGCCAAATCCACTTATTACAACACACAAAACACAGTAAACAGAACTCACACTTCTTTTCTCCCTTTACCCCCACCTATCCATAAACATATTAAACAATTTGGAAGGAATTGTTTACAAATTTGTTTGTGGATAGGTGGGTGTAAAGGATATATAACAAACCTCACACACACAACAATGTTACCAATCCTCAATGTGTTTACAAGATTCCATGTCTAAACTGTAATAATACATATATTGGAGAAACACATGACTTCCCACGCCGCAAATACCAACATGAATACGACCTTCAACTTGACAATCCTAACTCTGCTCTCACCATTCATAGATCCACACACAATCACACCATAGATATAAAC
>JABUQX010088898.1:12500-25705 GCA_015478945.1 Trachelipus rathkii | reverse complement strand
CAACGCATTCCTTGTGTGCACTCTATTTCTCACCTAGCAATACTATACTACCTTTACTGATCATCATTCCACTTTTCTATCGTTTTCCACACAGTCGGTTCCCTACACATATTCTTAAAACTCACTATAGCAGTCACGCTTACACAACTCGGTAGTTACCACTCTTCATCTTCACTATTTGACAAGACATCTCAACCTACTATAATTTATTTACTACTTTCTGTATAGTACTCGCACTTTCTTCGTACACTCACTATCATATAACTCTCTATAAATATTATGTTCTTTCCGTCGACAAGGGGCTGATCGCACAGTGCACGCGCTCTAAAGATTGTCCATCGAACAACATTGAACTTGTAGTATCTAATATAGCCTAAATTCTTTATTTCCTAAGAAGGCTAAAAGGTATTCAGATCGCTTGAGTAAACTGCGATATACAATAACACTATTGGTAACAACATATCCCTCATGGCAAACCTAATAGCGCTCTCTCCAGAACTCTCGGATCCTATTTTAGGCAAATCTACCAACGTATTATATATTGGTTGCACCCAGCCACCTTTCGTACCATTCACAACTTTCCACACATCAATCAGAATTACATATTTATTCTGCGCTCACACTCTTTCCTGCACATACCCAAATATTTAAACTCAGACATTAGTTCCAGGCTGCTCACATGCTAACATAACTTCACTACTGAGGGCAATTCCTCACTTCACAAAACTATAATTAACCTGTAACTGCTTTGATCTAACGTTGCAATTAGTCAGGCACCCTCATTTTACATACCCTGAAATTCTCGTCTACTCAAGACTTCTGTCAATCTCTTACAGATTTGTTCGACGACAGAAACAAATCATCAAATTGATTATAATAGATAGGGACACTCATCCAGACTCATCTCCGATTTACCCCATCATCTACACATTGTCCTGCCACCCCACTCTAATTCTTTTCAAACCCTCCAGATAACAAAGTTTGAAAAAACAAGGAACAATTAACCAAAATACACCCCTGTTCCCCCCCACTCCCGCTTTAATACTAAAACCCAATACGTTTGCACACCATTTATTCTCTACACACGACGCGACACTAGATCCTATCAAATACATACTTTGACTTTCAATTCAGAAGCACTACCACCACACCCATAATTATACACTAACACGCATGGCCATTTAGAGGTTCCCTATAACCCTATCGACTACGCCTGTTGCAAATATATTATATTAATATATATATATAATATAAATATTTTAATTTATATAATATATATATATATATATATATTATATAATATATATATAAAAATATATATAATAGTTATATATATAATTATATATATATAAGTATATATATATATTAATATTAATATTATATATATATATAATTATAGATATTATATATATATTAATATATATATATATATATATATATATATAATATATTATATCTTTAATATATATATATATAATATATATATAAGTCACATAAAATATATATATTATATAATATATATATTATAGTATATAGATATTATTAATTAACATATATTATAATATATATTATAGATTAATTAAATATATATATAGTATATATATATATGATATAATATATGATATATAATATATATATATTTAATATATATATATATTATAATATTATATTATAAATTTTATATTAATATTAGATATTATTATATATATATTACTTATATTAATATATATATATTAATATATAATATTAATAGAGGGTAGATTAGGGTATAATATTATATATAATAAGTAGTGGGTGGTATTATATATATATTGGAGGGGGTAAGTGAGTTTATTAATGACTATATAATATAATATTATATAGGTGGTATATATATTATATATATTAATATTAATATATATATATTATAGGTGAGTATATATATAATAAGTTAATATAATATATATATTATTATATAAATTATATTTATATAGATATATTAAATATAATATATATATATTATAAATATTATATATATAGTATTTATATGATAATATAATATATATATATATATAGTATAATTATATAATATAAGTTATAAGAATATATTATAAATATATAATAGGATATATATTATATATTATATATATAATATATATTATATTATATATATAATATATATATATATATATATAGTATATAATATATATAATTATACTGATATATAAATATATATATATATATATATAATGAGATATATATTGAATTATTCTAGGAATATAAATCTGATATCCCCTCATAATAGATAAAAGGCGAATACACTAAGCTCAAACAAAAAGCTCCATACGATAAACATGGGTGATATTAATAAGGTCGTCGAAAAAAACAACAATATTTTTAAAACATTTCGAGTAGTAGTACAATTATCTTATGGATAAATAAAAAAATTAAAACTAAGATTAAATTAGATAAGTTAGAGTATTGCGCACAGGTTTGGGTCCCATTATTTAAAAATAGACCTTTAGGTATGTTGAAGAGAGTGTAAAGTTAGTGCAACAAGGATGATTCTGGCTTTGAGGGTAAGAGCAATGGGGAGAGGCTGAAGAAGTGTTCCAGATGGATTTTGAAAGTTTTCATTTACAGAAAGCATATTTCTATAATTCATGCATTTGATAAGCAAAATGGACCCATCCTATAATATTATTTCAGTTTGGGTGAAGCGTTTGAAACAGATTCAAAAGGTTGAATAGAACCAAATGTCAAATATTAAAGCTGTTATTTTATGGAAAAATTTAAAAATTATTATAAAGAAGAACTAAAGACACAATAAAAACATTACCTCAATAGAAAAACGACGAAATTTAGAGGGCAAAAAGCACAGGGGTTTGGAATCTAGTTTGGCATCGTAAAGATTGAAAAAATTAAGAATAATAGGTCCACATTCACCTCCAGGTAGATTCGGCGTCGCGATTTTGACCCTCGAACCCTGGATAACAGGATTGGTATCTTGATAATAAGATAATAATATATATAATATATATATATATATTATATATATTATAATTATAATATAATATATATAATATATAATATATATATATAATATAATATTATATATATAATATATATATATAATATATAATATATTATATTAATATATATAAATTTATGTTTATATGTTTTCAATATTAATAATATAAATATATATTAATATATATATATAATAAATATTATATATAATATATATATATATCATATATATATAAATAATATATATATATAATATATTATATAAATATAATATATAATATATAATATATATATATATATAAATATATATTAATAAATAGATATAATTAAGATATATATATAATATAAATATATAAATAAACTATATCCCCTTAAAAAAAAAACCCAAAGTAAAACCCTATGAGCACAAAAATTTGTTATTTATATATAATAATTATATATTAATTTATATATATTAATTATGAATATTTATATATATAGCTTTAATATATAATTATATAGATAGAAAATAAATCAGTAAATATAAATATATGCTTCTTGAATTACCCTGTGTCTGCGTTATATTTATAATTATATATATTATATATATTGTAATAATATATTTATATATATACTTATATATTATTTATTACTTATATTATTATATCCTAGGATGGTTATTACCATATACATAAAGCTTACTCATACATTTTTCGCTATATTAAGCATTTATTCTGTAAGATTATTTCATGTTTAGCCTGACGATTAAATGTAAGTTTTTATCTCGCTTGATTTATCATTATATTATTATCTATGTTATTAGTAACGTATTAATTTCTTTGGAATACCATTGCTACGTGAAATTAATAAGACATTAAGACATTATATGACATAATGAATCAAAGAAGTATTAACATATGTGTACTCGTTTCTCTTCCTGAGCCTACGTCCGACTACTATGTAATACCCGTCCCATACAGAACCACGGCAAAGAAGAGACTTATTATCGATTAAACCTGTTCACTGTATTAGGTTTTAGTTGGATGAAATTTTACTTATTAATTAACCTTGCCTCCTCTACTGCCAGATTGCCAACTGGTAATTAATTTATTCTAGACGCCTATATATATAGTACGTTTGCCCGATTTTCTGGTACTGACAATTATATATATTATATATTAATTATAGTGATAATAATAATAAGTGTTTCTCTACCAGTATGTTTATAGTTCCAAGATGTCATTTTCTGTTTTCCTCAAATAGGAAAACAATTGTTAAAAGTAATGAAATTAAATTCTTAGTGTCTAATACATTTCCCATTTTATGATCGATCGTAAAAAAATCCTAAAGTTACGAACACAAATGAAGTGTATAATAATACTGAATAGTTAAAACAAATCTAATAGAAATGATTAATTATATATATAAATAGATATATAATATATATATATATATATATATATATATAATTAATTGAGTTTAGTCTTAATATACCATATAATATATATAATATATATAATATTTATATATATATTAATTATAATACTATATATTAATATTTATTATTAATATTTATATTTAATATTAATAGATATATAGAATTATATAATATATATATATATATAATCTACTAATTTTGAAAAATAAAGTGTATATATAAAATAATAAAAAATTATAGGATTATAAAATATAGTTTTAATAGATTAATCAAATAATTTTATATATTTAAATATAATTGTTGAATATTTATACAATACATATATTATATATATTTATCTTAATTTATATTAGTTTATGAACGAGATTGGAAATGGGATTATATATGTGCATTACATATTAATTATAGCTATCATTAGATAATATATATATTAATAATTAAATTAATTTATTATTATATTATTATTTTTATTATATTTCTTTGCTAGATATAAATATATAATATATATTCCTATTGATATATATATATAATTATTATAAACTATAGTTAACCGTAAATCAATAAGCCAGTAGCTAGTTATACTAAGTCCCTATATATATACGCTTTATTATATATTTTATATCGCCTAATATTTAGTATATATTTGATATAATTATATATATACTATATACTTATATATTAAATATATATAAAAGGATTTATATCAGCAGCCTATATATATAATTACCTATATTATTAGTATACTTAATTATATATATACGGTATTATTTATTATTATAATTATCCTCGTACACTCTACAAATATCACTATATGTTAGACATATAAACGATTTGAGTTAATGAGTATTATATAGTATATATAAATCTTCAGCGTATTTATCTATAGTGATTGACTCTGTATTATAATATATACATATATTATATATATAATATAAATTGATTATTATATATATATATATATATATATATATAATATATTATATATAATATCGACGACACAATAATTTATAAATATATTATATAATATAGTAAATAAATAAAAATAAATAATATATATACAAAGTAACTAACAAACATTCGTTTATATATTATTATATTAATAAAATACAAATATAAAGATAGCAGCCCATTAAATTGGCATTAAGCGAGTAGATCGACACAATTATTAACTCTTACGTCACTATATATTAATTAATTTATATATTTCACGTATCCTGACCGTTAAGGCTTATATATTAATGATAATATTAAGGGCCACCTTTACAGTAAATACTATGTTACAAGATGTAGTCTTGGTATATATAATAATATATATACGCTAACTTCTAATATCATACTTAGATTTATTATAAGTTATTTTATAACAAACTTATTATAGACCTCAGCGAATATTCGATAGAGGAAGGTCAGCTATAATTATTATATAAGTATTCTGTAATTATATTGAATTTATTGACTGATAATGTAATCTATAATAATATCTTTTCGTGATAATATAGTATTAATTTTCTGCGTTTTATATCGCTTAGTTTATAGTATATTGTTATTTAGAAGTTCTCGGTCGACTACGTACCTCTATTATATTCTTGACTTCGAGAGATGCCATAAACGCCGTTAGATATATAAGGGTATAGCGTGATTGATTAAAATTCGTTATATTTATGATTACACGTTCTCACGTTCATAGTTAAATCCATTTTTCATCAGTTGAACTAGAGTATATATCTCAGAAAAACGCACTATACGCTAGTACAGTTTTTCTACGTATGATTTTATCAACTGATAAAGTATTATCTAACAATTTTAAATACTATAGAGTATATATAGATATATATAATGGTATCAATATGGTAGTCTATTGGATTTAATGCCATTTACCTGTCGAACGAATATAATATATTTATCATTTCATCAATTCTCCTCATCAACCCACCTTCTCTCCCCAGAACTGGGGTAAGGTGAGCACAGTGTTAGAAATATTTTAGTGTTTTTAGCATGCGTACAATGGAACAGAATGCAAAATTAGTTGCAGTAATACGTATGCACGATCACATGCCGAAAAAGAGAAGGGCGAATCGCTTATCGCTCCCCTTTATTTATTTGACCTTGTTAGTGAGAAACTCGTCGCGCATATATGTAAGTTAAAAAATACCATCACCTCTCAACTGGAGCATGTCACGGTACTACCTTACTCATCGAAACTCTCGTTTGTTCAATGTTTCAGGGGGGTCACTCCCTGATCATTAACCATGTCGTGGCGCAGAACTCCATATCTATTCCTCGACATGAACCACGCCCCCTCTTTCACTTTTCATTTTTATTGGCGGCACTACTTTCGTTCTGCACTTCATGGGTGACTTTAGATCATAATACCTTCTGTATTCTCTAACAGATTGTGGGTGTCAGCCCACTTTATATACCATTTTAGTGCGACAGGGTTAACCAACAAAAACCCTCACCAGGAAGCCACCCACACACCCCACTCGTACAACCATCACACACTTATCATATCTTATCATATCTCATATATTAAATATATATATATATTATAAATATAGATTATTAGTGCTATTGATTGTACAGTAAACGAGCATGACGTATAGTGAGATAATGTATTATAGATTGTTCAAGACTAACCTTATTTACTTTATCCTATTCACGATTATTCATTATTTATATTAATTTTACCTAGAAGAGGAAGCCGTTTTGGTTAAAACGTTCTATCATTCTTTCGTTATAAATAGTATCATTAGCCAAATATAATTTTTATGTTAATCATGGGTTATGTTTTGATTATATAATATATATTATTCTTAATTACGATGATATATTTGAAATGCTATTAGTATTTTGAAAGGCGTAATTTTACGATTTTTTTCGTCACTTAAGGCGAGATTTTACGCCAAAAGTTATATTTATTTTCCTACAGGACTAACTTTTAGATTATGTGAGCTGATTTCTTAATAAAGTAGCGTAATTTCAGATATTTATATATATATAATAACCAACCTGAGAACTATTATTATTATATGCATATATTATATTATATTTAATATTATATATTAATATTTCTAATTTGTCATTTTTATCATAGAAAGTTTATTATGGAATAATTGATTGGATCGAGCGCAGCCTTAGTAATATCCACACGGAGCTGACGTATTTACAGTACATGATGTCCGTGATATATTATTATTACTATATCGCCTTATATAAAATATTATATAGTAATAATATTATTATATTAAACTAAGTGCATTATAATATATTCCGATTACCTTACTTCATTATCTATACAGCTTACCTAGGTTATTATTACTCTAATTATATTCTATATTTTCTACATTTTATATATATTTTGTTATTATTACTGTAGAGGATATTTAATATATCATCATAGTATAAATATTATATAATTAATATGAGAATAATTGCTAGCTTTAGATATTTTATTATTATTTTAACGTTGGTTTACGTGTGTTTTTTCCGAATATTTTATTATGAACTAGTTTGAGCTTAATGATATGAAATTGAATCTTATTTTATTATGAAGGAAGGAGTTTGTATTTTTTAACAATGTTCTTAAAGTAAAGTAAAACTGCCAACAAAACTCCAATACATGGGTGATCATTAAAATTATCGTCCTTTCTCACTTATTATTCTAAAACGTTTATCATCGGAATTATATACCATCAATCATCCGCCGTAGACTAAAAATAAAACTTAACAACTAAGAAAAAATTAAATCGATGACCAGTATTACACGTTAAAAATCTCACTTAAGGTATTAGAAATTTTGAGACTTTTAAATAGAAAAAAATAATAAAATGAACTAAAATATAAAAAATAAATAAAGAAAACAAATAAAAAAAAATTTGAACAAGAATAAAAAATTAAAATGACGAAAAAGTAAATAAATTTCATGAAAATATACAGCTGCCTTCTAGGTTAGACTTACAGATCTCTACCATTACTCATTGACTATAACATATACAGATGTAAATCTTTTTATTCCTTATAAAAAACTTATCAAAAAGCTTTTGTGTTAAAATTGAGTTGAAAAGACTTTCAAAATTAATTAAAAGAAATATTGTAAAAAAACTAATTAAAAATATAAAAAAACATTTTCAACATACAGAACCATCAATGAAACTATATTCCGAACACTCTTTTGATCAAGAGATACCTTTCCACTTTATGCATGAGTGAGAAGTGTCTTTGTCTTTTTGATACTCACTCTCAGGTAGTGTTTTACTCAGATATTTGAATAGTTTAAAGATGTGTATATGTGTCGTGAGGTGCCGTCACAAAAAACATCACTATTGCTAAAAGTTGGTCAAACAAATTGTATCATCCGCAGTACATATAATTATAAATTAATTTACCTCCACCAATACATCTTGCAGGTTCCAGAGGCAAAATTTTGTGAATTAAGTACTGAAACTAAGTTATACATCGAAGAAAAGCCTCTTTACAGATTGGCCCCAGGAGACACCATCTCCTTTTAACAACATTCTTCCACAACAGATCAAGAGGCAATGCATGGGATCGCGCGTTCGCCCAGCCTTATGCAAATTGCTTTTCTCACACATCATGAATCTATTTGGTTGAACAGTGCCCGCCCTCTCAACCCTTACTTTACCGCAGATAACTCGACGATTGCTTCATCATATTCAAAGATCAATCACACCCGAACAATTTTGGATATCATAACAATAACTCCAAATTAATAAATTTCACAATGAAACTAGAAACAACAGACGCCTTACTTCTTAGATGTAGTGATCGAACATACACCCAATGGCGCTTTCCGTACGTTCTACATATCTTTAACCCTTCCTCTGACTATCATGGTTATAAACTTCTTCATTCATTCCCCTACGCTTGAAAATGTTAAAGACTGATTTCTAGATCTTTAGTTGAAATACGAAGGAGCATTTCAAGATAATGCTCAGATTGGACGGTTTTCCACCTCAGAAATGTTGGCTATCTACGTGAAACTTTCTTTGTTCGGCAAAGCTGTATACACCCCCCATACAATAGCATTAATAGAATTCTCCACAATGAACTAGAAGCTCGGCGACATCCTTTTTCCGTCTTGAAAACCTCTCACCTCTATATTCCCTATCACTTATACAAAAATAAACTTCCTCAGACGAACCCTTTTTCTCGGGGCCCACAAAAACCAACAAGGTACTACATAATAGCTAAATCATCTTAGGAAAATATTCGTTAGAACTATGTACGCATACTGTCATAATAATATTCAAACTTATTTAGTCTATAATCCCTTTAAGGATAAGTTCCCTTTTATATCACGTCGAGACAGAAGGCGGATAACGCACAAATTGCTTCGATCAGATATGTCGTTTTATAAATATCCAGTGATGCAGAGACTGCACGCCTGCTACATTAGGTTGGCAAACCTCTCCATTAAATCTTCCACGAATGCAGGTCTATGAAAAGAATAAGAAATTAGCGATCTCGAGATTACAGAAACGCTTCCGCGACACCAACCCGGAAACTATCAGCATCCGTGACCTGCGTTCCACAACGATTCATCCCATCCATAATATCAAACTAATTGTCGACAATCTATAGAAAAACGTTATAGATCCAGTTAAAAGAACTGGAGTATATCTGCTCTAGAACTTTATTTATACACAGTCTCCGGCCCCCTCTAACAGCGCTTCAACATAGCCGCTTACTACCCAACTAAAACACACGATTGAAAGTATAAAAAACCATACAGTGCTTCTTACATAGTTTAATCTTCTTTATGCTTTCTGTATGCGTCTTGCTTCTTCTCGCTCCCCTCTTGGAAGTGGTTAATTTGTAAACCAATTTTATTTCTCACTATTTACATGGTACTGCTATCTATAGTATTTGCTGACGATATTACAAGTTTATTATTATTATTTAATTGATTATATTTATTATTATTATTATTTATATTATTAGTGTTATTATTAAGCGACTATCTTACGCATAAATTATTAAATAGTTTATGATATTTTAATGTCATTAGTATTATTTTTATGAATGTTATAATAATAAATTTCATAATCATTATAGCACATTATTATTATTTTGAATTCTGATTATATAATATCAGAAATTTGGATCAAGATCTTTGATATTAATAGTAGTTAGTTTATTTTAATTTTAATAGATATCATTTCCGTTTATATTTTTTTATTTTTATTAGATGATACACCGTTCATGATGTTACTTTTTAATTATAGAAGTGTAGTCAAATTAAAAATGTATTTTTCCATTTGATTTTTTTATGATGAGCTAAGAAGAACGGATTTATCGCTATGTAGGATAAATTGGTTCATTGTACTGTTAATAGTATTTCTATCTAATAATTTTACAACTATTATCGTTATATAATTTAATTTTCTGTTAGTAGTTCAGTATTTATGCTTAAAATTATAGTAGTTGATATTAACACGTTAGACGTTTTAGATATAGATAAGGATTAAGATTTTGTAGAAAGTGCAATAAAATTATCCAGAACTTAGTATATATTACTTATATCTGCGCTTAAAAATATGATAATATATATACTTATAAATATTATAAATAATATATATATAAGATGAATATATATATATCGATTAGTTATTATATAAAATCACGAGCTGCGGGTTTTTTTGGGGGGTCAGGACCCCCCCGAAATTTTCGTAGACACTAAATAATTTTAAAGATATCAAATCACAAATCGTTCATTAAAGTTGCAGAAGTTAAATTTTCAATTTATATAATATCGTCAGCACACACAGAGGAAACAAATCTCGTAAGTTTGATTAATTAAAAACTAAACTTGGAACCATCAGAGAAAATTGCACAACGCATTACGGATTAATTTTTGATAGATACTGTAGATTCTCATGCCCCGTGAAATCTGAAAACTAGAGAGTTATTGAACAGATTGCTGTACTAAGAATTAACTATCCAAAAATACAGACCCAATTTTCCTATTTCCGACACACTCACATATTCACATGCATATTTATACCATTTTTGGATGATCTAATATCAGAGAGAGAGAGAAATTTAAATTTTTTCGTTGCAATTTGTCATACAAAACGGGGTATGAGTTGCCACTATGAGAAGAGTAAAAGATATATCGCAGGTTGTAGTATTTTTACAAGGAAACTCTCGGAAAGCCCAAATGATAGATTTAGTAAAACAGAATTGGTATTTTTGAAAGTTGAAAATGAATTCACAGCACAGTCGCCCAAAAACCGAAATAGATTGGACTATTGGTGTTCACGCAGTACACAATTTGCACAAGGCTTACATCGTTAGTATTGCACAGCTGGGGGAAATGACTGAATTATTCTTCTCATTCTTGTATTTCATGCCCATGTCTCATCCATTTAGAACTAAGAAGACCATACTACAATTGGGAGAAAAATCATAGTAACATATGAGCAGCTGAAGAAACCTTACGTGACCTGGCTCGCCTTCTAAATAACCGAATTGAAATTTGAAATCAAAAAAATAAGAGAAGAAAATGTATAGATACCACGGGAACCTTCCGGCTCAACTCTAACTAGAGGAGCAAGTTAAAAAATAACAAGGATCGTAGACTTAATGGAGACATTAATGCATGCTCTCTATTATGTTATTACGATTATACATTCTCCCCTCACTTTTTGTTTTTAGAGAAAGTGAGATTTTTTCCTTAACTTTATTTCAAATTACTCTTCATGTATTAGATGCTACTATATTCAGTTTATATATTATTATAAGTAAATATTAATAAGTATGCAGTAAAACGCAGTTCTATATAGAATGTTATAAATAATATATTAATAATTAGGAATTAATATATCTCTCATCTATAATATTAAATAGAGGATGATATATAAATATTCGAACTGAAATATATTATAAGTGAGATATGTATAGGTAACCTTACTTGATGAATTGCAAGTATACAATAGTGATATATATATAGAAAAATTCCAAATATTATAATATTAATATTTCCATTAATAATATTTGTAAAATGTAGAAACTTGAAAGGAAGTAATAATGAATGCTCAGTATACATATATAATACAAAGAACTTTAACAAACAGAATACTGTGTTTAAAGATTAGAAGATAAACATTTAAATTTATTATATGTAATATATAGACGAAGCATAAAAGTATTTGATATAGGTATTTTTGACCACGATGTAGGAAGTGTGATATATAGTGCGTGTAAGCGCTAGCAGAAAACTTAACAAAGCGTAGGAGCATCATATACTCGGCAGATAATGGTTTGCGAAAAGTATGGATACTTTTCCTGAAAAGTTTCATTTAACTAGGAATTTGACATTAAAGAGTAAACTCGTCCAAAAATATATAATCAGTAACCAATTAAACCTTGTCTAATACATTCGCTCTTATTTTTCATAATTCACTATCTCAGTCGATATATATTATTTCAGTAGTTAAACGTATATTATCAATTTACCTTTTCACATTACTAAATTCTTATATTCAAGAATTTATACTATATAAAGTTGAAACGATTTGTTATAGTTGTGGCCCCACCGAAAATAAAAGTTTCTGTCCGATATACGCCACTAGTGATCTCTTATATACAATAATATGTATAGAATTAAATTAAATTATAGTTATCTTCATAATACCACATCTAACGTTTGACACGTTCTATAAATTCCTATTAACTAAAGCTCATATATAAAATAGACTCAAATATAAATTTAATCTCCACCCTCTACTTATGTAGTTAGATGTTGCTAGTTTTATAG
>JABUQX010088898.1:5000-7500 GCA_015478945.1 Trachelipus rathkii | reverse complement strand
ATTAGTTTTTACAGTATTTATATGTTCCGGTTTATATTCTTTGATGATACTTTTCGGTAAATTTGGTACTGGTAATACGTTTGAGTAGTTAACAATATTTGTATCTATTTTTAAATATTTGTTATTTGCTTTTCTCAACGCTTTATTTATGTAATTTTCAGGATAGTTTAGTTTATGAAAGCTATTTTTTAATGTTTTTATTTCCAGATCTAAATTTTGTGGACTACACAATCTAAATGCTCTTAGGAATAAGTTACTCAATACGGCTGTTTTAGTTGATACGTCATGACATGAAAACCAATGTATATAGGATGTATTAGCTGTTGGTTTACGATATATACTAAAGGACGGTGTTTCTTCGTTGTTCCAGGTGATGAGTACATCTAAGAAATTTATTTTATTATTTTCTGATTTTTCTATTGTGAATTTGAAATCGTTGTGTATTTCATTAATAAAGTTTAAAACAGAGTCTGTATTAATATTCCTTGGTATCAGTGCAAAGACATCATCCACATATCTCAACCATTTTATAGTAGGAAATTGCGGAAATATATAGTAAGTTTCTATTAACTCCATGAATATATTAGACATGATAGGTGATAATGATGAGCCCATTGAAAGTCCGGAGATTTGTTTATAGTATTTATCTTGAAAGAAAAAATAGGCATGTTCTAGAGTAAGGGATATTAATTTTTTGATGGTATTAAAATCTGGTTGAATATCAATATTATGGTCATTTATATGCTGTTCCAATAAATTTAAAGTAAATTCTACAGGTACATTAGTAAATAACGATGTGACGTCAAAGCTTACGACTTGGAAATTGGATAAATTTTGGTTTTTGATCTTTTGAACAAAATCTTCTGAATTTTTTAAATGAGCTGTAGATATGTTTCCAAGGAAGGGTTTTAGTTTAGAAGCTAGCCATTTTGATAAGTTTTGGGTTATACATTTTATATTGGAAATTATTGGTCGTAGAGGGATATTTTCTTTGTGTAGTTTAGGTATTGCATAGAATCTTGATAGTGAAGGCAGATAGGCTTTAAATCTTTCTATGAGATCTTCCTGTGTGGGGATGATTTTATTTAAAGAATTATTGAATTGTTGCTGCGAATTTTTTAATGGGTTTTTATTTAAGGGTGCATATGTGTTGGTGTCTCCAAGTAGATTTAGTGCTTTATTTGTATATTCATCTGCGTTCATTAACACTATATTATTCCCTTTATCGGATCTAGTTATGATGATATCTCGGTTTGACTGTAGGTCCTTCAGAGCTTTAAAAAACCTAAGGGGGAAACCTGAATGCTTAAGGAAGTCTTTTTGAAGTTTTAGTAATACTCCAAACAGTATGTCACAGTTTAAATTTGGGTTTTGGTTAAATATTTTCCATCTATTAAAACTTATATTTTGGTTTACCCAAGGGTCTAAATTAGGTAATGAGAAGTTTAAGCCAAAGCTTAGAAGAGTTTTCTCGGGATGGTTTAATCTATAGTTGGACAAATTCTCAATGTTACATGGGTTTCTGTGTTTATTCCACATACTATTGTTGAAAAATTTTTCTAGTTTGTATTTTAAAAAGTTTTTTTTTGTTACGTGTTTTTCTATCTTTCACTTCAACTGCGTAATCCAATAATTTTGTGAATAGATTATGGTCATCAAAAGTATAGTAAAAACACTGTTGGAAGTGTTTGAAGTTTCTGTAGTTAAATCTAAATTTTGTTTTAATTATTTGTCCAGAGCCTTGTATTCTGTTGTTGAGAATTTGTTTCAAGATCCTCGGAAATGGATCATTTTTTGGTATATATATATATATTTCTGGGGATGAAGCTCTTGGGAATGATGCACTCTTGTAGACACTCTTTCAGAAAGTTTAAGTTACATTTAGCTATATTTGCCGATATGAGAGAATCCAAATATTTATAAAAAAAGTTTCTTTAAATAATAATGTTGGCTTAAAAAGTTTGATACCTCTTGTTGTAAGTTGTGATTCATTTTGTATAGATATTCACAGACTACTAATGCTCGTAGTTCAATAGTTACAGATTAATATTATCCCTTGAGGTAGTTATATTTTCAATTTTCTAAAAAATTTTATTTACAAAGAAATCATTTGATAAGGAAATTTATTCACATTTTATATATAAGTTTAAAAACATTAACACTAATTAAGTCTAGCTTTCGTAGTCAATGATCGACATACTTCTTCAGGACTGAAAAATATTTTCAAATGATGAAATGACTTTAACTCCGATGGATTTCTAGCAACTTGGTGTTTCTATTTATCGATGACGCTATGTTCCCTTTTATTCATTTTTAAACTTTCTTTAGTATTTTGTTGAGTGTTGTAGACATTTTTAGATATTTATTTGTAATTTCGTCTATATTTATTTCGCCCCTTTGTATATTTAGATTGGTACTATTTTTTATTATGAAGGATTCAATAAACTTCCTTTTGCCTTTATTTTGTATGGTTTGTATAATAGTAGGGGAATTTATACTG
>JABUQX010088897.1:17500-19179 GCA_015478945.1 Trachelipus rathkii | reverse complement strand
ATTAATTAGTGAAAAACTCGTCACAGACAGAAAAATCACCTAGAGCTCATGGGCGCGACGGACCCTCACTATGGGTAAATCGTCAATGTAAAGGGTTCACCCTTGGCCCGGTGGGCCACAACCATGCCCACATTACAAACCCCGCCATGCTCTCTATCATGCAACCCCATTTTTATTCTCGCTCTGCAAACTCACATTTCTCTCCTTCAGACATCGTTTACTGACTAATCCACTTTTTCTCAGTCTCCCAGCCGGTCGGTTCCCCAACACACTCAACCACTATACATCGCATTAACCAACGACTATCATTCTCCTTCCACATGACCAAAACCATCCTCAACATACTTTCATTTATCTCTCATACCCCTTTCTTCCACACCACAAACTCTCAATAGTTCATTCCTCTTTTATTAATTCTTCTCACACCTAGCATGCCCTAAGATTGTCCATCTGAACGTACTTTAGATCTATTACTCTTATTCCAGACCATTAGTTCACTACCATACAAAACACAGGTAACAACATACCCTCATGTAAGGACCTAGCGCACCAGACTTAGTCCCTTTACATTCAGCAACGATTTAATTACACCAGCAACCTTCCTGCCATCCACAACTTTCCACTCTGCATTCATCCGTTCCCTTTCTCATCCAACACATACCCTAAATTTAAACTCAGACGCACTCAGCTGCTCACCATCTAACATAAACTTCACACCGAGGAGTCTCACTCACAACCATAACCCTCCTCTTTACGTTTACTTTTCAAACCCCTCCTTTTAATACCTGCCAAATCTCTCTACCAATCCTGCTCAAAATCTCTTCAGATTCGCCACACCAAACCAAATCATCCGCATGATAATAGGTAGGGCACCCTCACTCATCTCCATTTCTCCATCATTCTAACACTTTCCTGCCATCCCCACCTCGAATCTTCAACCCCCATCCATATACTAAATTGAAACCAAGAGGACAACACAACCCTGTCTCACTCCGCATTAATCCTAAACCAATACCATTACACCATTTATTCTTAACCACGCTTCACTATCGTCATTACATACTTTTGATTCCATTCAGAAGCTTACCACCAACACATATATCATTAATACCTGCCATAAAGCTTCCCATAACCTATCATACGCCTGTTGCAAATCCATAAAAAACTAAATATAATTTATTCTTCTTCTCCCATTTCTCAATCATTTTTCAATATAAAGATTTGATCCCACACATCCTCTACCACCCTAAACGCACCTGTTCCTCACCATTCAGTCCTTCAGTCACTCGACGACTCTTTCGCCAAAAATACCAGCAATATACCTTCCCACAAACACTCAATAAACTTATCCCCTATAATTTCTACATCCCCTTTTCTCCCTTACCCTATATAAGAGGGTACTATTACCGCTCTCCTCCAATCCCTTGAACTATACCCTCCATAAACGGCTTATTACACAACTTCAAATCAATCAATCACCATCTCGCCTCCGCTCTTGATCATTCACCAGTGTAATTTCATCTATACCTGACGATTTACCATCTTCAACTTTCTCACTCTACCCATACCCCCTCCTTACTAATAACCTCATCCCCAAATACCTATTCCTCTTGCACCATCATCAAACCCACACACATCACTATCCAACCCTCATACTGTTAATATTTGTGCAGATTTCG
>JABUQX010088897.1:0-12500 GCA_015478945.1 Trachelipus rathkii | reverse complement strand
TGGTAGTGGAGACTATTGGTCTGGAATAAGAAGTATAGATCTAAAGTTCCAATGTGTTCATATGACAATCTTAGGGGTGTGCTAGGGGTGAAAAGAATTGATAAAAGAGGAATGAACGTTATTAGAGAGTTGTGTTGTGTTGTGAAGAAAGGGGTAAATGAAGAAGAATAAAATGAAAGTATGTTGAGATGGGTTTGGTCATGTTGGAAAGGATGAATGATAGCGGGTTGATTAAGCGGATGTAGTGTGAGTTGTTGGCGAACGACCGGCTGGGAAGACCGAAGAGAAAGTGGATTGAGTCGGTGAACGAATGTCTGAAGGATAGAAATGTGAGTTTGTCAAGAGGCGAGAATAAATGTGCATGATAGGAGAGAATGGCGGGGTTTTGTTATGGGGGCATGGTTGTGGCCCACCTGGGGCCAGCGGATGAACCCTTACATTGACGATTTACCATAGTGAGGGTCCCTCGCTCGGTCCCATGATGCTCTAGGTGGATTTTTCTGTCTGTGACGAGCTCTCACTAATTAATGCTATAAGGTGGGCGGTAAGGCTGGGCTTTCTTTTCGACGTTTGCCATGTTCTCTACTGCTTTTTTTTTCCGATGCTTGTACAGCACCTTACCCCCAATCTTGGGGCAAAGAGGAAGGTGAAGAAAGAAAGAAGAAATATATAATATATATATATATATATATTATATATATATATAATAATATATAATATATATATATATATTATACCTCCATATTATATTATATATATATGATATAATATATATATATAAAAGAATCATTTGATTGAAAGTTATATAGAATTTTCTTTACATTTCTTTATAGTTAAAGGAAAGTTAATTAGAAATTACGGTTCTGGCCAGAATTCTAGACTGATTTTTTGGGGGGATTCCGGCTTATTTGGGTTCTGGCCAGAACTGAAAATTTCTGTTCTGATGCACCCCTAATATATATATATATATATATATATATTATATATATATATATATATATATATATATATTTCTTATTATCATAATAATATATATATATATATATATACTATATATATATATATATAATATATATATAGTTATAAATATATATATATATATATATATATAATATATATATAATATATATATATTATATACGGTTATATATATATATAATTTTTTTCCTTTATGCTCCCCACAAGTCAACACAGATGGGGTGCGGTGATAAAGAAACACTGGAAGCTGAATAGTTAAGTAGAAGACATGACGTAAGATGAAAGGAACCCCTCCCCCATACTCTTCTGTGAGCCCAATGCAACCAAAAATCCCCCTATATCTTCACATCAGCGTGGCAGACCCACACAGTGGTATCTCATCAAATTCAGGGTTCATCTTCTATGTCAGACCCACAACCATGTCATTTACTCCTATTATGCACCATTTCTCTCTCTTCACATTCCTTTCTTACAGACGCTCTTACTGACACAATTCCCTTTTCCTTAGGTCTCCCACCTGGTCGATTCCCAACATACTAATAACCTCTATACATGTGCCCACCTGATCGATTCCCAACAAATTAACTTCTATACTAGTGCTTAACACAACCAACATTATTCATCTTATCCATATGACCAAACCAATCTTAATACAATCACATTTATTCTCTCATTCAGTTCTTTCTTCAACCACACAGCTCCCCTTAACAATCTCATTCCCCATTTTATCAATTCTTCTCACAACTAACACGCCCTTAAGATATTATCCATCTGAACATATCAATATTATCTATTCCACACCAGAGTTTCGCTACTATACATTAAAACTGGTAACAACATACCATCATGCAGAGCCCTAGTGCACTAAAAGACTTAGTCCCCTTAATCAGATATTAATTGCACCAGACACCTTCCAACCACTCATAACTTTACTACAAAACTCTGACCACTCGCTTTTTTTTTTTTTTTTTTTTTTTTCTATCCAACATTAATACTTTAAATCTTTAAAAAAACTTAAACTTGTTACAAAGCTGATTACTACCCAACATGATTTTGCACTGCAGACTCTCCTCACCCATCATCATCATCATCTTACTCTTAATCCCCTCCTTTTCAACCCCCCGTCAAATCCAACTACCAATCCCCACAAATTTTGCACCCTACAGGCATACATATATATACCCCTCCCCTGCTACTCCCAATCTTATGCCTCTTCATCATACCCCATTCCATAGGTTTAAATAAATAGAAACTAATGTAGTATGAAGATGAGGACACACCCACCAACATGCCACAGCAAGTTCTAAAGCAGTTCACATCATGTAGTAACAGCATCAGAAAAAACGAGTAACTGGTACACAGATAATGGTGTTAACAACCACTGCCACATAGTTGTGTAATTTGGATACACACACACACACTTGTCAAAAAATACTATACATGTATCTATAACAAATTTACTCAACGGTATTTGCTCCTTCAGAGTTTCAAATTATGATCAATCTCTAATATTATATAATACATAAACAGGTTCACACTGAAATTTGAATTTGGGGACATTACCTGAACTCCCTGACCAAAGCCACAAATTTCTCTGACCAGCGTGTTCGTTATTTTTGGCGTCTAAAATATCTATTAATCATTAATGCAGCCTATTTACTCAGTTCATACATTAAAATATTGAAAATTTACTTTAAATACTCATCTTCGGTAGAATAAATTTAATTTTATTTTTTTTTAAATTATAGTAATTTCCTATACCTTCCCCATAGCCTCCAACCACTCCTTTTTATTTTTTCCAAAAGTAAACATTACTTATTTAAGCAAAAAATAATTAAAAGGCTTACAATTATAGAGTAGTGAATAACGTCCACTTGATCACCAAAAGTTGTAATGGATTTGGGTTAACTTTTCTCTAGCATCTGAATTTGATTTTAAGGCGGTCTTCGGGTCAAAGCCTTTCAGTTTAACATTTTTTTTCTCTGCTCTTCCAAGTTATTAATCTGACATGGATAATCGTTTTTCAATCTTTTTTATTCTCTTTACTTGTTGTTCTGGTTGCACTCTTGAGACTTTCTCATATCTCTTATTGGCAGCTCTACATGTCAAACATTTTTTGAATGATAGGAACTTTAGGAATACTTCATGAATCTTATAGGCATGGTCACTGCTTCTTTGAGAATCAGACAATGTTCCCTTTCAATTCTCACAAAATTGCTTTATAACAGAAACCCCCTATCCACTGTCGCATTTCCATCGCGAAAATATCATTCCTACATTTAATAATTTGCCACAATACCACATAACATTGATTCCCATACTATAGAAGAAAAAAAACTCAATCAAGTCTCTTAGAAGCGACAATCACCATCCAAAAATAATTTTGAATTATTAATTCCACAGGATTAGAATGAGTTCACTGCAAAAGAGCGCTACTGTCGACTTATTGCTTTTCTCAGGCAACAATAATCTGTGAATCGGTTATTGAGTGTACAATGCCGTCTAGCCAATAAATCAAATCTTTGGTTCCCTTCTTGTTCTGGCTGATGAAAAATTAACTATCAGTACCTACTCAACCACTCGAAAAAACTCTGCTGGTTAACGGTTGACGTCAACACTGTCCTCGTAACGATTAGTTATTTTTTTGAAGTCATTTTAAAATAAATAATAAATCCCTTCAACTGCAACTGCACAAAAATCCAAAATCATTTCGTCAAACCTAAAAAAAACACCTCAAAAAAGTATAAATCCCTAAAAAAAAAAGAATAAAAATATTAAGTCCATAATCAAACCGTCAAAAAACACATCCATAACCCAATCACCTTCAATCGAAGGATGAAACTTGAGAACAACCTTCTACGACAAAAGGAAAAATAGTATTATCAGTGAAACTAAAAATAGAAAAAAATCAGATAGAATTAGAATTTAGGAATTCATTCTCCCCATCCTTTCATTCACTTATCAGAATCATCTCTCATCTCACAATTTACAGCGAAGGGAAAAAAATATAATCAAAAATATGTAACTGGGGTCCAGATCATTCTTCAGTTTGAAATTTTAAAATTTCCCTGACTTTCAACATATCTTAAAAGTTTCCCTGACCTTCCCTGACTAATTTTTTTCCCTGACTTCCCAGAAAGTGTGAACCCTTTATAAGTACTTGGGGGATTTCTCTTCAGATTTCTAATTGTTTATCAATCTTAAGATAACCAAACTGGAATACTAATAAACTGATATCACTTGTTCACAAGAACCTCAAGTGTTTCAGGATCAACATTTAACACAAAAATAATTAATAATAATAATAATAATAATAATAATAATAATAATAATAATAATAATAATAATAATAATAATAATAATAATAATAATAATAATAATTTTCTGTTCTCTTAATGTTTCTAACTTGAGAGTAAAAAAAAATAACAAAGAATCAATCAACATCTACATACTTAGCACTGACTCCCGCAACCATCAGGATTAATCAGATTTTGATTTCCATTCAACAAGCCCTTCATATAACCCACAATTTTAACATTTGATTCCATCATTTCTGACTTTATTGATTGACCTTTGGTCTAATTCTTCATTACTAATTTATTTGCAAATCCAAAGTTTGTTTCACGTCTTGAAAGATCTGAAACTTAAATAAATTTAAGTAGCTAAAAGATAGTAATACACACCAAATATCAACCAATTGTTCATAAAAATCCATGAAATAGTAAATCAAATTGAAGATCAATCAACTCAACTCAAAAAAAACAAAAAAAAAACTTCCAATCAATAGGAAGGAGATAGATAATTTTGGGGGCGTCATTCTGCATGGATACAATATTTTTAATTAAGAGAAACAAATGAAATTACTGCATGATTATTTACAAAATTTTTTAACTATTATGAAAAACGAAAGATACTCAGCAATATTTAAAAACATTTAAATTAAAATCGGATTTTAATAGTTGATTAAAACCATATTTTTATTTGATTCACCTGATTTATGTTGAAAAACTAGCTTGAATCGCCAATTATTCAACGTTTAACTATTTCATCAAAAAAAAAATTTGTGTTGATCTACAGCGAATAATAATAATAATAATAATAATAATAATAAATAATAATAATAATAATGAATATATCAAATAATAATGAAGAATAATAATAATAAATAAAATAATAATAAAATAACAATAATAATAATAATAATAAAATTAATAATAATAATATTAATAATAATAATAATAATTAACTTATATTATTAATTATATATTATTATTATTATTATTATTATATTATATTATTATATCAATATTTATCATATTATATTATTATATTATTATTATATTATTATTATTATTATTATTATTAATATTATTATTATTATATTTTAATTATTATTATTATTATTATTTATCATCATATTTATCTTATGATTGGCAACAAGTGCTATATAGAATTAATAGCAAGCTTATGGCAGGTGTTAGTGATGGGTACACAACTTCCAAATGGAATCAAAATTAGTATGCGATATGAAGCTGTGTTAAAGAATAAATAACAGTAGGAAAGTTATGTTTAATATTAATAGCATAGGCAGGGATGTGTTATGCTCCTTGGTTATTCAAATTCGCATATGATGGGTTATGAAAAGATTAGAGGTGGGGGGAGGGAATGGTGTTTGAACGATGGAGAATGAAGAGAGTGGAGGGTGCCCTACCTAATTATAGCGATATTTGTTCTGTGTGGCAATCGAAAGAGGATTAGAGGATTGGTAGATAGAGTGCAGGTATGGGGAAAAGAGGTTTAAATAAAACGTAGATAAGAGTAATTAAGGTTATGGTTGTGCAGTCCTCAGTGTGTAATTATGTTAGATGGTGAGCACTGGACACTTCTAGGTTAAATATAGGAAATATTTTGATGAAAAGGGAGATGCTTGCAGTATATAGAAGTTGGGAATACAGGAAGGGGCTTATGCAATTAACTGTAGGAGTAAAGCAAAGTCTTGAGGCCGCTAGGACTTACAGAAAGGTATGTTACCTGTGTTAATCTATAGTAGTGAGACTATGTCGGAATAAAAAAAAAAATAGTATAGATCTAAAGTACAATGTGTCAGATGGACAATCTTAGGGCATTTATGTTGGGGAGAAGAATTGATAAAATTGAGAATGAACGTATTAGAGAGATACGCAGGTGTAAAAAAGAGGTAAATGAGGAGTTTGGAAGGAGAACGTTGAGATTGTTTGGTCATGTGGAAATAATGGATATATCAGTTTGTTAAGTAACATGTATAGTTTGAGGTGTTGGGAATCGAAACGTGCTGGAGACTGAAGAAAAAAATGGATTGAGATCATAGGACTGCCTGAGAGAGAAAATGTGAGTTTCCAGATGTTTGAGAAAAAGTGCATTTATAGATGAATGCAATTTTGTAGAGCGTATATTCTGGCCCACCTGCAAAGAGAAATGAGCCCCACATGACGAGATTCAAGTTGAGCTTTTGGTCCTGGTGAAGCTCCAGAGTGGGATTTCTGACCCGACGATCTCAAATAACAAGTCATAAGGACGTAATCGCGCTTCTTTTTGACTGTATGCATATCTTCTCTACTACTTTCTGTTCTAGTTGCATGTCAGCACCTTACCCGAGTCTTGTGTGAAAAGAAGAAGATAATTATCATGATATGATGATGGATGCATGATCGATCATAGATAGATGATGATCGATACGACCAAAACAATGACAATTATATATTACCCGTATATATAGATATATATATATATTATATAATATAATATATATATATATATAATAAATAATAATATATATATATATATATATATATATATATAGATATATATATATATATATATATATAATATATAATATAATAACTATATATATATATATGGTAAGTTACTTAAAGGCTACACGCTAATAGGGTGTTGCATCGTGGAAACTGGAACCAAGTTCTAATTAAATATTTAGAATATATTGGATGAAAAAGAATGGATTATGCATAGTATATAAAAGTTGTGAGGGTAGAAGGTGGCAGGAAATTAACCTTGGTGGGATTAAGGACTAGCTTAAGTTGCCTAGGTCTTACATGGAGGGCATGTATTACCTGGGTTTAATGTTATAGTAGTGAAACATGTCTGAAATTAAGAGCTAAAGATCTAAAGTACCAATGATATTCCGATGGACAAACTTAGGCTGTGATGTGAGAAGAAATTATAAAATGAGAATGATGCAAAGGAGTCATGTGTATGAAGAAAGAGTAAATGAAGAGAATAACGAAAGAATATGAGATGTCTTCGTCATGTGGAAAGATCGAATAACCAGTAGTTGTAGCCAGTGTATAGTGGCGAGTGTGCTGGAATTCATGCTGGAGAACCGAAGAAAAAAGTGGATGATTCATTAAAAGAATGCCTGAGAGATGAATTAGTTATGCAGAGTGAGAAGAAAGCAAAAGAGGAATTGGTTTTGTGAGGGTGTGGATTGGCCACCCTGCCAAAGATGAACCCCACATGACCAATCCATATTGAGGTCGTGCAGTCCATGAAGCCTCTAGGTTTTTCTGACTGAGTGTCTCACAAAAAAGTATAAAGGGGGCGATAAGGCTGGGCATTCTTGACTTGCGTCATAAACTTCTACTACTTTTCTGTTTCAGTGCATGTGTGCACCTTACCCCCCATCTTAGTGTGAAGCTTAAAAATGATATAATATATATATTAGTATATTATATATATTATAAATATATATATATAGTATATATATTTAATAAATATTATATATATATATAATAAACAATATATATTCATATATACATATATATAGATAAATATTTTAATTATTAAACATTATTATATATAATATATATATAATATATATATAATATATATATATATATATTAATATTATATATAATATAATATATAAGTATATATATATATAATAGTATATACTATAATATATATATAATATATATATATAATATATATATATATATACTATATATATCGTATAATATTATATATATATATAAAACTATATTAATATAATATAATATAATAATATATATATATACTACTATATAATATATATAGATAGTATATATATATACTAAAGTTTATACTAGATTTCCATCTAAATAACTATTAATTTCATCAAATATCATAAATTTAAGCGGCTTTCATCTAAACAAGTGGCGCTAGACCTCCTTGTATCTCCTACTGACAAGATCACTCTTGGCCTCCCTTCGCCAAAAACTATTTCTAACAACATCTGATAAAATCCATCCTTTCTCCTCTTATCGATCTGCATGGTTCGTTTGCTAATACTATCAACTGACAAGGCAATCTCCGCCTCTCCTATTTTCCTCTAACTCAACCTGGAAACATCTGGATTCCTCTTCACTCCTCGCTTCTCTTCTCACGGTCCTTCCTTGCCTCGAAGATACATTTGATCGAGGACTCATGGCTCCTGAAATCTATGAACGTTAGGAAGCAGGGCCCTGAATCATTCCTCCCCGGAGTTTTGAGAATGTCTTCCGGCTGCACTCCCTCTCGTTAACTATATCTCTACCTCAATACTAGCCTTTCCCCCATGTTGAGCGCGCCATATGTCAACTATTCCGAAAAAAGGAAGCCCCTCTGATCCTTCTAACTATCGCCCTATACTCTAACTTGTTCTATCTAAGATCTTGAAACCCTTTCAACTCTCATTTCTTAGGTCATCTGGAATCTCATCCCTTCTTTCCGATCGCCAGTACGGCTTCGGCGCTCGAGGGTCTACTTGAAGCTTTCCTAATCTAAACAGATTCGATGTTTTCCACCCTTAAATTATTACGGAGACTGCTGTGCGCTTACAATCACAAACATTTACAGGTATGGACATGGCGTCAGCTTCTCCAAGCCCTCCTTTGGGTTTCCTCTTCTTCTTTGCCTACTTATGTCTAGCTTCTTTCAAAAATCGCCAATATCGTTTGTTGATGGGGCTACTTCTTCTTCTTTTCTGTCCATAGTGCCTCAGGGTTCTGTCTTATCTCCACTTTATTCCTACTTTTCTATGATCTTCTCGTCTGCACATCTAACCCTATCCACTATATGCCGATGACTCGACCCTCAATCTTCAACTCATTTTCATTCTGCTCCTTTTCACTTTAGATTGCCTTCATCTAATCTTTCCATTTATTCTCGCTGATCGGATACGAATTTTCGATGTCGTCTCAACATTGTGAAATTAATTTTTTAAAAACTCAACTTCTACAAATCTCCCTCTCTAAGACACCTTCTAACTTCCATATTCTCTTATCGACTTCACTATCCTCCCCGGTTGACAAATAAAATCCTTTTCCTTAACATAACAAAAAAGGTCTTGGAAACCTCACATCACAAATGTTGCTAGGGCGGCCTCAAAAAACTGGGATTCTGTTAGACGGCGAGACTTTTTCCTCTTCACAGTTACTCAGTTATACAAGGTCCTTCTACTACCCCCTGGCATGACATACCATGCTTTAATCGGGGCGCTAGATTTCACCCGGGCTATCATTGGATAGCGTCAACGGTCAAAACAGCAAAATAAACTTATAAGAAACTGTTCCTTCTTTCTAGTCACTTACCTCACTTTGCGCGCATTTGTTGCTTTATTCTCTCTTTCTATAGGTACCTAAGCCTGGATTCAGCGTCCGAGGAACATTGTTTCCACTCACTTAGCCACCACCATTTAAACCCCTCATAGCACAAGGTGCTGGTCGCCACAGAGTTTTGTGTTATATTGCAACTCAACTAGTTCGCATGCGTGCTCCTTTTTCCTCCACCTTATTCCGAATGAACTTACATCTTCCAATCCCGTTCACTGTCTTTCCTACTCAATTAATCTCCCTCACTTAAAGCCGCTCTGTGCTCACTAGTCAAAATTTTGCGTTAATCTTGCCAAAATTGTGGTTTAGTGCCCCTCCGTAATATTGCCCCGTACGGTCGTATAACAGTAAAAAAAATATTATATATATATAATATATATATAGTATATAAATATATATAATCATATATAATATATATATATCTATATATACTATATAAATAATATTTTAATATATATAATAATTATATATATATATATAGACACAAACCTGCAGAATCTTGTTAAGGGGAGTAATTCTCTAAATTAAATTTTTACAACTTGTAAAAATTAGCGAGATACACACTTTTTTATTTATTTTGAATCGTAAGCTAATGTCAATACAATAAACAGTAAAACAATATATAAAACATAAAATATTATCCTAAAACATTTGCATAAAATCTAATTGAAACTCCAAAATAAATGTCTAATATATTACTTACTTCTTTATCTGACTAACAATTGCTTATTATAATCTTCTATGGAAATTATCAAAGACACTACTAAAAATCGATTCAATATGTGGAATTTGATCATACCCAATACCATAAAATGTTATCAATGTAGCCTAAGTTCATAATGGGGTATTAAGAAATACTTACTTAAGTCACAGCTTATCACTACTATTTAGCATTTTGATTTATTGGGTATATACCTCAAAAAATCAAAAATATACTAAATATTTACTTAAACGTATTTCAATCACCCCTATTCATGACTACATCTACGCCTCAATACATTATAATACAATTATAGTATATGGCTATCTAACTAAAGTTCTAACATATTACAAGGGCCTTCGTGAATATTTAAAATAAATATAATTCTCATTCACCTACAATTTCCAATTGACTATCAAACCAATTAACCACCTTAACCATCTCATTAGATACCGAAAACCTTTCATATATACGATCTCCATAATATTATCAGTTAATCCAGTACGCTACTGAAAAGCTTTAATTTATTTTACACTCAACTTTCGCTGAACCAAATCGCAAAAATTTTCCCTCCGACCAGCGGAACTATTTCGCTTATATTCATTGCCACGCAAATCTAAAATACTCAATTTATCATTTATTGCAGCCTACTTACTCAGTTCAACATTAATATTGAAATTTGCTTTAAAACGTTCATCATCATGGCCAATAATTTAAAAAAATATTTTTTTTTTTTTAATAAATCAAAATCTAAGAAGGTCCCCCATAGCCATCCAACGCACTCCTTTTTTTATTTTTTACAAAATTTAATATTTTTTTTTTTATTAATACAAAAAAAAAAATCCTAAATTAATTAAAACTTACATAATACCTAGTAGCAGACCAATAACGTCCACTCCTGATCCATACTAATTCAATATATGTACAGATGAGACAGATTTAGCACGTTACACTCTTTTGTATCTTCTCAGGCATCGAATTTTATTCTATAGCATCTTCCTTACTCTCCAAAAGCACTAATGATCAATCTTTAAACCAAATCCGCTTACTTGGCTCTTCAAGATTTAAAATCTGTCAAAATTTTCTCTATAGCTTATTTCACAACTTTTACTTCTTCTCTCGCATTGCCTGTTAATCTTACTCTTGAATATTCTCTATATATATCCTATGGACAGCTATAACATTGTCAAACAAGGTTTTATGGACCAATATCAGCAACATATATCATGACATACTTTTACTAAAATATACAGTATCCATGTCACTATTCTTGGATAACATCCAACAGTTCTTTCAATTCTCCACTAAAAATTGCTAATTTATACGCCAAACCTCCTTCCACCTGTCAACATTCCATGCAAAATATCATCCTAATTAATAATTTGCCACAATTCCACATACAATTGATCCCAAACGATAGAAGATCAAAAACTAATTAATCTCTTAAAAAGACATCACATTACAAAAATATTGAATTAATCACTAGAGAGACAAATGAGCCACTCAACAGTAGGCAGTGTATGGCTCTTACTTCTTTCTAGAAAAACATTAGAGCAAACCATGTTTCCAATCACATATTACATTTTCAATCGGCCATTTAAATAACTATCCAACTATCTGAAACACTTAATTCAAAAACATCTTCCCCTATATCTGCACACGGAGTTTAAAGACATTTTATCATCCACCACCTCTAATGCCCATAGTATTTCAGATCTTGTAACATTCCTTTATGCAAAAATAAACTAATTGAATAAATTTTTTTTTTGTATTAATAAACACTCAGTCCATGCTTATCAAATCGTAGGCTGTTATGATTTAAAGGGTTTCACCATGGGAATGGCATTTAATTCGCACACACTTTCACTAATTACTGATTATTAAACACTATCAGCAAAAAGGTATTATTCTAAACGATGGTTATGTTACCTCACTGAGTTTTATAGTAATCAAACGAGCTTCCCTTTTAATGGTACCATCACCCACAACTTGGGCTATGCTCCAATGTTAGATACAGATCAAAATTCTTTAACATACTTACATTAAACGCTATGGGAAGATAACCACGTACTCATCCTAATCAATTTAAATTACCCCAACCAGCCCTGACCTAAACTGTGGCTTCAGCATAGACGTTCCAACCACTGGTCGTTAAATTTAGTTGATTGAATCATTTTAAAATAATAATATCTTCT
>JABUQX010088896.1:15000-29279 GCA_015478945.1 Trachelipus rathkii | reverse complement strand
ACTATATTGATATATATAGATTATACATAAATGCTGAGAAAATAAATACCTAGGTTAAAAAATATCTAATTTTTAGATTATAACGCAAATAATTTCAAATGTTTGGAAATTTATAGGTAGTAAAAAAGTCGGTACTTTTAAAGAGTTCTAAAATTTTGTAAATGTGAAAATTTAAGAAAAGCGGAATTTGAGATTGTCTAAAATTTTTTTTATTAAAAAGGGTTTTTTCACAGACTAATGAAATATTTTGGGTTATATTGTAAAAAAATTTTACAAATAAGCAATATTTTCTATTTAAATAATTTAGTTCTAATTTGCTTATGTTATGATTACAATTAATTTTGTAAATTTTTTACAGGTTTTGGTTTCTGCTTTATGGAGCTAGAAAATAGCAATATAACTAATTTTTGAAATAATTTCATTATTGGCTATTCATTGATAATATAAATAATTCAAATAATATTTTTATAATTAAATACAAACAGAAGAAATTTAAAATACTATTGCAAGAAGCGTAGAGTGGCGCAGTTTCCCGGGGCAACCGCTTCTATCCAAAGTCGAAGATCATTTATGGAAAAGTAACCAACTTTTAACAGAATTATTCCCTCAACATGCGCACAAACTGGCTAGCTCAAAACGTTGTCGGCGCCATTACTTTCCACTGTTGCTTACACTGTTAATACCATAATTATTATTAATCTTCGCGGTTCTACATTTGTATCAATTATAGTAGGGTTGCATATTCATATGGAATAGGATCTAATTCATTGTGGTGGTCGCTATATTATAAATAAGTTATTATTTATTAAAATATATAAGATATATAGGTATATATATATTTTCTCTATACCTTATAAGCCTAATAACTACTAATAATTAATTATATTTATATTGGTGATATATATTAGATATATATATATATAATTATTATATATATATCAATAACTGAGAAAAAACGTCCCCATTTTATATAGGTAATAATTTTACCATTTAAATAAAACCGGTCAATTCACATATATATTATTAAACGCACATACTATATATTACCCTTTATAATAAATATAAACTATTTTAATTATAATAATATACAGCATATATGATAATATTAAGACTCATTTTTTCTTGGTCAACCAGTCATGAGAGGGCCGGTGGTTAATATATTTTACCACATAGGAATAAATACATCTTCGTATATTATAAATTATATATTACTAAGAATGGGCTGAAAAATACTAATAACATACATATTTGAGACACTAAGTTCTTAATTAAATAATACTATCCCTTTAAATATTTACTAATATTTATAAGAATTAACAGTTAATTTAATAATATACATAGTTGATTTTTGGTGATATATATATCCAAGTGGTAAATAAATTGTAAATTTAAAGGTATGGATAATATAATAAATAAAAACGTGAATAATAATTTTAATTTAAGGGAGTTTTGATAACTTTTTAATATGTGAATTGTAGTAGATGTGAAATTTTAAGAAAAGAAGTTATAAAATATTTAAGGGATATAAATTAAATTTATCATATTGTGATATATTTTTTTATATTTTAGTAAGAGTAAAATAATAGATATTTCTATGTCTCTTAAAATATTGAAATATTTTTTTTTTTTAACAATTTATTATTAATTTAATACAATATTATAAGGGAAAATTTATTAAAAAAAAAATATTGCCATAAAAAAAAAATGAAATATATATAAAATACTAAATATAAATTTTCATTTTATATATATTTTATTTTCTTAAGGTACTTTATTTTGGAAAATTAAACAATATTATTACTAATGAAAATACACATATATTTATTTATAAATATTTATAGCTATGTGTTAAGAATATTTTTAGAAAAATAAAAAACATATAAATTATCCAATTTTAGGTGTAATAAAGTTTACTAATATATTAATACTATATAAATAATCAATTAAAGTATTATTGATTTAAGTGAATAAATTACGAGGTAAAACTAGTTTAATATTAATTATAAGCCACGTTCTATATATAATATAATATTTAGTATAATTGTGAAAAACTTTATAAGATATAAAGTGACGGTAATTTATTTATTTTAATTGTATGAAATTTTTTAATTATTAGAAAATTTTATTTAATATCTAGGTAAAGTTTTTCGTACACTAAAATGGAAAAAAATTTGGACTATACAACAAAATAGAAAAACAAGATTATTATTAGGTAAATATAGATAATTATGGTATTGGTTAGCAATATTATTTAAACGAATACAGTATCAATTATAAGGGTAACATATATAACTAGACTAAAACTAATTATTAAATTATTAATATTATATATATATATTTTGCATCCCAGCTTTTTCATTGATTTCAATGAAAGCACATATATTTATATTCATGCTCATTAAACCCCGTAAAGTGGGTTAACGCATCAATTTAAGATTTACGGTGCAAAATATTCAAGAACAAATATATTATGGAAGATTAGGATAATATAATCACGTACAACGTAATAATTAATAGAGTTCTACCAATTATGGTAATTTTTAGCGTAAGAATATTTAATTAAAACATTTAACTATTGTATGTTTAAATAAAGGATTTTCAACAGAAGTATACATAGCTTTAATTTATAGTTTTGTACAAATTTTTAAATGATCCCGTGAATTAGTGGTAAAATGTAATATTAAATATACAATTGTGAAATATTGTGTAGGCATATACAATATTAGGTATTAAAACATATGGTCAGTTGATAGTGATAGTGTGATAATGATAGTATTCTGATTGAGTGATCAGTATTAATAATTGTATGAAATATTTTATATTGTTAATATATTGTTTTGTGGTGTGTGTATAGGTAATTAGGTTTGTTATATGGTATTTAATGTATGTGGTATTGTATGTATAATATATATATATGTTATTGTATTGTGTGTTGTATATATTTATTTGTATCCATATATATATTATATATATATATATATATATATATAATATATATATATATATAATTATAATTTAATATATATTTATATATATATATGTATATGTGTAAATGTATAGTATATATTTGCTATGTATATATATGTATGTATGGGCTTCGTTAAATGTTTTTTTTTTTTTTTTTTTTTTTTTTTTTTTTTTTTTTTTTTTTTTTTTTTTTTTTAGAATAAATGAATACTTATTTATTTCTCAGTTATTCTTAGCGCCCGATAGCTTAGTGTTAGAGCACTCGCCCCCAACACAAGCGAGGGTCCCCAGGTTTCGCACCTGGTCCCCGGGTGGGAGATGTTGAGCTATTTCTCTCCTTGGGCTTGGCTTCGTCCTTCTCGGACGTTAAGTGAGTACACCTCCTCCTTGATTAGGGCTCTGCCCCGTGAAGTGATGGTGTTTATCTCTGTAAAAAAAAAAAAAAAAAAAAAAAAAAATATTTAAACGTTTTTAGATAAATTTTATTTCATGTATATATAGTTATATATATTATATATATTATATATATATATTATAATCTATATATATATATATATATATATATATATATACTATATATACGGTATATATAATATAGTATATATATATAGTATATAATATATATATAATATATATAATATATATATATATAATATATATATATTATTATATATGATATAATATATATATATATATATTATATATATATATATAATATATATATATAATATATATATATATATATATATATATATATATTATATAATATATTATTTTAAAAACTGTAAATTTCTTTGTTAAATATATGTCAAAAAATGGGGGAGAGGGTTTTTAACTCCTTTTTTTTTTCAAAAGGCAATCATTTAGAAAGCTTCTAAAAGCTATTCAGTTACTACTTGAAACTCGTACGACCAGTTACTACTTGAAACTCGTACGACCAGTTACTACTTGAAGCTCGTACGACCAGTTACTACCTTTTAAGCTCAAACGATCGAGTATTTATAAAAGGCTCTTTCGACTTGGTCAAAGTTTCTATCGCTTAGCACTTAAATCTTGTCTAACGATGTAGTGCTCATTTCAAATAAATTATCAAGTCCGCATATCCAAGAATAGGGATAGAGCGCTGAAAATCTTGTCATCTCAGTTTAAGAATAACCTAATCCTATTCAAAACTGCTTAATTTGTTAAGTTTATAATACCTGATCACTTCTCATAAATTCCTTCTAGATTTGGATTTCTAAATGCACAGCAAAACCACTTTGATGTTTGAAGAAGTCCCTCCTTCATTAGCCATTGACGTAATCAATAAAGTAGTATTGGCAGCAGTTCTCAAGTAGCTGGCAATCTTAAAGGATCTATCAAGCTATCATCGTGCGTGCCTAGGTTTGTTTTATAAATTCCCAGATCCTTGTAAGTAATTTTGTGAGCTTCTTTATATCAAGGTATAATTAGGATAGAAGCGCTGAAAACTCTTGTCATCTCAGTTTAGAATAACCTAATCCGTATTCAAAACGGCTTAAATTTGTTAAAGTTTTTAATAACCCTGATCACTTCTCATTAAATTCCTTCTAGATTTGGATTTCCTATGCCACAGCAAATACTTTGATGTTGAAGTCCTCCTTCATTAGCATTGACGAAACATAAGTAGTTATTGCAGCAGTTCTCAAGTAACTGCAATCTTAAGGATCTATCAGCTATCATCGTGGATGCCTAGGTTTGTTTCATAAATTCTCCAGATCTTGTAAGTATTTTGTGAGCTTCTTTAATATCAAGGTATAACTTTACAAGTCTATTTCAAATATCAAATTTCAATTAGGAATGCGTCTTTTGTGACAAATTCCAGATGCATTCGATTGGGCTTCATTTCGTCTAATTTTTATTAGTCGTGCTTTCTTACCTGAAATTTCAGGCTTCAATTACCTATATCGGGTGCATTCAAATCAAATTAAGAATGGTCTTATAAAGACATTTTCTTTATCTATTTCAAATATTAGAATGCGTCTTAATTGACAAATTCTAGAAAGTATTCGGGTCATTTTAAGAACATCACAGTTCTACCCAAGAATAGCAATAGTTCAAATCGAATACGTTCGAGTCATTTTTTAGAATCTTTATTCTGCCCATAAAAGTAATAGCTTAGGACGAATGCTTTCATTTCAGACATTTAGGAACCTATTTGTTCCCTGTCTATTCGAATCAAATTACCTAGGTTAAAATTTGTATTAAGCCTTTATACGACATGGTTAAACTTAGTACAAATCCTATGGCTTCCTAATTAATTATTCACTGTCTAATACTATCTATTTATGGTTTAAGGTAAATATCGCCATAGGTAGATAGCTTCCATCTCTAAGATATGGATTGGGACAGCTTCAAATGTCAATCGGACTTTCCGAAACAACAAACTTACCTACTACTTTACTCAAGAGCGGAGGAAGGGAGGTTACTCGCCTCTAAACATCCCCGATGAGAGACAAAAAATCTTTCAACACAAAGGATGCTTCATGCTTCGATCAACCAGCATCATTCTTTAAATTATGGTGAGTAATTCTTCGTTTTCTTTGCTCAAGAGTTATCTAATTCGCAATCAATTAACTTTTTTATTCTTTTCGATACAGTACGCCAAGAGACGAACTCAGGGTCACTTTCCTATGAATGTCTCTGTCCATCACCATCTTAAAAGTTGCAAAAGCATGGGAAGTCGCATAACAGCTCCAAAGATGATGGCTAATTTTTATCATTACTTCCTATACTTATTTTTATTATTTATATAATTATTAATGATTGTACGAGTAGTATACATCACATTTGGGATGGAGTTCATCTAACCACAAACCGCAAAAACTGATAAGAAGGCGAAGAACAGAGAGACTTCAAAGGTGCCGCGACGAGAAAAAAGTCATGTGTTCCTATAGCTATAGGCTATATCCCCTATAGGATATAGGTATAGTTATAGGAATTATAGGCTATAGGGTAATATGATTATTAGCGTATATATTCTAGCTTCTAGCACGTCCGACCTATTACTGTAGAAATACAACGTCTTAGTAGCTCTATCCCTAGGTTAGTTGGGTACGGGAATCGATTGGTGTACATCAATAGAAAGGTGCAAGGAAATGCTATTCCATTCTATGAGTTATTACCCTACCCCCCCTTTTTCTAGCCTTTTCTAGCATTGACATTGTGCATACGTCATCGAACTACACCCAGGATATTAAGTGCCTAACCACATAGCGTTATTGAGGATACGGAGAGGATCGATTAGGTCGTATAATTTAAGAAGATGCATAGGATGCTTACTCTAATAGAGTATTACCCTACCCCCTCCTTTCTAGCCCTTTATCTAGCTATGAAATACTCCTATCCCGTGTTAGAATACACCCGAAAACAAAAGAAGGTAAGATAGTGAGTCTACTCCTAGGTAATATAAGTATGAAGGAGTCGATTTGGTTGTATATATAGAATGTGCTAGGTTGGTTCCTTCATACGAGTTATTAAACCCCACCCCCCTTTCTAACCCTTCTAGTACGATATATCGTATGTGTACAGACACCACATTATCCGATTATAAAGGCATCGACTTAAGTACATAATCGAACACTGCTGAATCGAATTCACTGTGGTTAGACAGGGACTCGATTCAATCCTAACAAGGAAAGTTAGTATTAGCATATTACACCTTACCCCCTTCTTGATGGTAGATACACATATGCAAGATATCCAACACTCATTGCAAATGTTGCATGCAAAGTTGCAAAATTGTTGCAAATTACAAATATTTTATGATCAATTTTATGAACATTTGCAAGCCTCGTTTATTTTTTGGCGTATATATAAGATTCTTTTAAGGGTCCAAATTAATATGTTTCCGAAGTTTCGCCAGTCAGAAGCGTATTTCCGGAGAGTCAAACGACGGCGAATTGGATCAAAACCCGAGGCTCTGCCGCCCCCACCGCCCCGCGTCACATCATCTTTTTCGCTTTTGCCGTCTCGATTTTCTTATTAGCACTTTTTTTCAACATATCACTATTTCAAAACACTCTCAGGTGTAGTAGATCGCGCAGCCCAAACTATGGTCTTGCATCGGCGTTAATTGGCCTATCTCACTCACATATATATATATATATTATATCTCTATAATACACACAACCTATACGCTAATAAATATATACCACTCTGATGCCCATCCTTAAAAAGCTACACAACTATCTACGATTCACGTGCTCATCATATAGGTATAGTATCAGTCTCACTCTAAGTAGCGTTCTTCATCATCTCATACAGCTGCTCAGGTCATATATGTAATAAAATAATATGTAACCCTATATATATATAATACTAGGGATGCGCCGGAATATCCGGCCACTATTCCGGTAATCCGGCCTATCGGCCAAGTTTTTTGTGACTATCCGGATGTCGGCCGGAATCATCATTGTTATCCCGGCGGATAAACCGGATACAAGTATACCTTAAGAAAGGTTTCTTTCCTCGTCTGCGGAGGAAATATTGAAAATAAATTGGCACAAAATTTATAGATTAATAAATAAACTATTATAGTATGAATACTATATATATCAATAGCTTACTACGATGATACTAAACAAATATAATCAATTATATAACTCATATAATACTAGAACCAATATATATAGGTCTCATATAAATATATAATATATATATATACTCACCTAGTAATAAATTAAATCAATATAGGTATCGACTATCTCATTATATACCCCTATAGTATATATAGGGTATACTGTTTAGACTTTCAGATGGTTGATAGCGTAACCAATGGTAATATTATTTAAATATTTCAATCATATCTATAATTTATACATTGATAACAATACATCTCTATATCATAGAAAATTTACAACTAAAAAGAAAACGGGTGCGAACACGATTCATAACAATTTTAAATTCAATTATAAACTTAAGCCTTAAGAAAATGAGATATAAAAACCCCGACCAAAAAAGAAATAAAGATTGATTGACTTATCAAACTTTTATTAATGACACTGTTACTTTTCACCATTAATGGCTTTTCTCTTTGTCTCCTCTTTTAAACTTAATCTTTACAAAGAGGGCTTATAATTTCCAGAATGCCAGAAAAAATAAACCGAGAGTTTTTTTTCAGAACTATTGCTTCAGACGAGGTAACAAAGCATGGCAACGTGTAAAAATTTGTGGTTACTATAAATTCTTGGCAAATACCCACTGAAATTCCACAGTATTTTTTTGATAGTGCTTCTAATACTGAAATTGCGGAAAATTAAATGCGGAATTATATATGCATATCCACTAAATGCAATTCAAGCAAACATTTTTCTAAATGGATATCGCGAAATCGCATATTCTGACGCAAAGATTTATATTTGGATATTACCGCTAAATTGTGGACATCTAAATGACAGAAAAGTAAACGCCCACCTCTGTTTATACTATTACCATCTATAATAGCCTTTCTCTTCATTATGTTAAGATATATAGTTCATACAGTACCCCATACTAGTATGGGGTATAATAGATAACCTAGAATACTAATGAGGCTAGGTAAATGAGATAAGTATATATTATATATATATATATATACCTAGGTATATAATATAGCCTCGTAGTATATATATACTTATCGGTAGTATATAATATAATAACAATATAATACATACTAGTAAGTATATACCGTATAGTAGTACCGATATATTTATAAAGTATACATAAATTTATATATAACTATATATATATATATCATAGGTATATATGATATCACTATATTTATAATTAACCATATAATATATACTAGATAATATATTATACTCACCCCTTATCATATATTATATATAATATATATATATATATAATATATTAATAAAAAAAATTTATATAAAAAATTATATTATATAATTACAAATAATATAAAATATATATAATATAATAATATATATATAATATAATTAATAATATAATAATATATATAAGAATAATATATACTACTACTAATAAATATATATATACAATATATATTATATATACCATAAAAAATTATATATATAATATATAAATATACGAGGTGTCCCTCCCGAGTTAAACTACGTCTACCAGCGGTGTATCACCCCGCTACGGATGGCTTTAAGTATGAAATGTGTAGGAAATATAAGTTCGAGTTAGTTAATCTTTTAAGGAGGGGCAGGGATTATGTTACGTATGGTGTCTGCACACGCTTCATACGAAACGGGGCCACCAAACATTCGAATGTCGAATGGGATGATATATTATTTTTTATGGCTTCTGTGAAATGCACATAAAAATGAGGTGGGCTCTTCCGCTCGACATTTAATTTTGAATACGGTTGTTTCTTTCCACGCCAATGTACCATAAACAAACAGGACATCATCCGCTAGACATCATGTGCTACAAAAAGCCGAAACGGTGTCCAAACATTGAAATTAATTAGGTAAATACAATAGCATATCCAATAGTATTTAAAAATATCGATACAGCTAACAAAAGAATTAAATTAAAATACCTAATGCATACCTTTTAATTACATTGATATGTACTATGTAGCCTAAAAAATACGGCCATGTGAATGTGTACAACAAACTAACAGCTAATTCATCGAATGCGAGGTTATTTCATAACCTACAAATTATGCGTAATAAAGTGTAGTGAAAAGTAAAACTTCAGAGTGGTTTGTTTAGTCCTAGAGCCCATACATTTGGAATCAGCCATGTGAACCAATATTAATTGCAGATCGAAAAGAGACGACGTGACATGCTTGAGTAGGAATGTACAATTACGCAAAACAGAATGCTCGCAGAGCTGCTGCAGAATATGGACAACGTTTTCCACATCGACGACCGCCGCGCCACATGTCATTCCATAGAGTTTACAGACGGTTTCAAGGTACAGGGTCGATAGTTCAACCCCCTCATCACATACGGGAGGGGGTCGTGTCCGTACATTCGACGTCGAACTGGACGTTCTGCTATACACCCATGAAAATCCAACGTCCTCTCTCATTACGGCAGGCTAGTTCGGTCTTGGGAATATCGAAGGAAACCATACGACGGGTTCGTGTTGCATACAACATGTATCCATATAGGCCATACATTGTACATGGTTTGCATCGTGAAGACAAAAAGGGCAGCTGGGATTCCTGGCTGTCATTGATTGCCTTTCTAAATGGAATGTATGGACTTATTGGAAATATCTTATGACGATGAATCCGCTTTACCAATACGTATGCTGATACAGGTGGGACTTCAGAATTGGGCGGAACAAACCCATATAACATTTTCACTAACCATCACCAGGTCTCATACTCGGTCAACGTTTGGTGTGGATATTACTCAATAGTAGGATTTATCGGGCACTTAGTTCTTCCGAGGGAAAATTTGACAAGAACAAGGGTTACTCCATTTTCTTCAGACCATCTTGTTTGACTCCTGAGTAAGAACACAACGAAGAATATATTACTAACATGATGGGCGCCCAGCACATAATGCAGCTATAGTGACGACCTACCTCGACGACCTTCTCGGGAAGATGATCAGAAGATGTGGTCTATTTCCTGGCCTGCGCGTTCACCCGACTTGACACCACTGGACTACTTTCTGGGGGGTATCTCAAACATACCGTGTACGCTGAGTTTAATGACCCAGTAACCTCGCCCGGATGATCTTCGCCTTCGAATAACCAACGCATGTAGGGAAATCAACCCGGCGTCGTCATTGACATGCAATGAAACCTGGCGCCAGAGGGCTGAGGATTGTAATTCGCGGTGGATGGGAGGCGTCTTATCGAACACACATTGTAAAATACTGTACATACAGTTGAAACGGACCTGACGTCTTCTATCTTGCATGCTGTGATAAGATTCTAGGTGTAAATTTGTTATGATACTAATAACAACGTTATTACATTACATGTATCGAATATATGAGCTGTCTTGGATACATTGTTTCTATCCTTTTCACATTCACGTTTAAACTATTGTTGGTAACATTGACGCATTATGGGTACATTGCGTGAAACGAAGAACCGTATCAAAAAATGTCGAGAGGAAGAGCCCACCTCATTTTTTTTATGTGCATTTCACAGAAGCCATAAAAATTTCATCCCAGGTCGACATTCGCATGTTTTGTGCGCGGTTTTGCTATTGCGCGTGCGCGAGGACCACTAACGTAACAGTATCCATCTCTTAATGCAATGGAAATATCGAACTTTATTTTCTTACACCATTTTCATTCTTAAACATCCCGTAGTGATACACCGCTGTTAACAGTAACTCGTGAGACACCATATTAGCTATAACGTATATATATATATATATATATTATATATTATATAATAATAATATATATTCTCTCTCTCTCACTCTCTATATATATATATATATAATATACGATATAATTTATTATATATATATATAATAATTATATAGTATATATATATTATATTATATATATATATTACATATATATATATATATCTATAAATATATATATATAATATATATATATATTATATACTATATATACCGGCGGTAAAAGGATATAGCACACAATGACTCTAACACTATTTTCCTGAAAAAAATTCTGAGTCCAAAAATCAATATGTCAATTGTCATACTATTAATAATTAATGTATAATAATAATATATTCATAATAATAAGTATATCATAGAATTATTACGTAATAATAGTAAATATATAGACCGCTAATATTATTAACAATATCGATATATTGATTTTGGACTTAGAATTTTTTCAGAAAATATGTGGAGTCCTGTGGCCTATACCTTTACCCACATATACCGGATATTAATTATATAAGACTGCGGCTATTCCGGGACCGGATATCGGCCGGATATCCGGTATCGGTTGCTTAATCCAGCCGGATATACGGTATCCGGCTATCCGGCTAATTCCACTATCCGGCCCATCCCTAATATATATAATATATATTATAAATAAAATTAAATATATATATTTATATAATATATATATTATTATTATATTTAAAATATATTAATATATATATATATATATATCATATATAGTATAGTATATATAATATAGAGAGAGAAGAGACGAGAGAGAGAGAGAAGAGGACCCGCTTTTTTAGAACACCTACGGAAGAAGGGGATGTGCCTCGATACGTGTTATCCCCCTTTAATTACGGCTCCCTATTAATCCACCCTTTAGGTAGACTAGCCTTCTTTCTTGAGTTATTTTTTGGACCTTGAATATTTCGAGTTTGGCCATTGAGTATTACGGCCTTGATACCGTACTCAAGCGCCCTGGAAATTGACCTGCCATAAAAAGTTCGTGAGGGATTAAGTGAGATTAAGTCGAGCACATGTAGGTATCTAACGCAATACCTGTTGTAGGGAACTGTCCTAACATGAGGTCATGTAGGTATCTGCCCCTAATTTGAGTTCCTGTATGTAACTATCCTAACCTCACACCTACACACACACACACACACACACACACACACACACACACTCGATATTTTTGATGCCTCAACTTTTGATACCTCAATTTTGATGCCTCAACTTGTACCTCAACTTTCGATACCTCACCTTGATACGCTTCAACTATGATACCTCAGCTATTATGTCCTCAACTTTTTGTTACCTCAGCTTTTGTTGTTCTCAAGCTGTTTGCATGGAACTATCTTGTTACAGCAAACAAAGAAGGAGGAGGAAGTTAAAGAAGAAAGAGCAAGAAGAAGAAGAAGAAGAAGAGGAGAAGAAGTAAGAAGAAGAATTTAAGAGAAGGTAACGAAGAGTACTATTTGGGTTTGAAAGACATTGCACCTCTGCTAATACAACACAGATCTATAAACATCTTTTTTTTTTTTACATATATCATCAAGGTTACTATCATATATATTATAGATAGCTGTGTTCATTACCAAAGTTAAAGTAAAGTTATATGTTATAGATAAAAGTTTAAATGTTAAAGTTAATTTCATATTGAAGGATAAGATTAACATTTTTATTTAATTAAATACAAATGGTTTTTGAAAAACATTTTTGTTTTTCAAAAAACATTTTTGTTTCTGAAAAACATTTTTTGTTTTTTGAAAAACATTTTTGTTTTTTGAAAAACATTTTTTAAAAAACATTGTTTCTAGAAAAAAAGTTGTCAAATTTCCACGAAAAACATGATTTTAGGGACCATAAAGCAATAAGGCAGTAAGACACTACAGCAAACAGCCACCAGGGGGTCCCCACCCACCTTCACCCTCCTTCGGTTTTACTGTTTTACTGCTTTACCATACTTATTATTAATAAAAATATATACATCCCTCATTTTTCTTCTATAAACTTAAACATTTCATCATATACACCATGTTTTTTTTTCTCTCCTACATAAACACCGCATAATAATAATAATTTTTTGCATAAACATAAAATAAAAATAAGTTCTTATGTATGAACTTTGCATAGTAAGAGGATGAGGTAAAACAAGATTTTTTAAAAATAATTTTACTCGAAAAAGTGCAATTATTTAAATATAAAAGATTATAAAGAAATATATATATATATATATATATATATATAATATAATAATTATTATATATATATATATATATATTTATATATATATATATTATATATATATATATATTATATATATATATATAATATATTACCATCTGAAAATATTCGCGGGACTACGACAAATATAATTAAAAATTATTACAGAAACACATGCCACATACATTAACAAGTTTTAAAATTATATAAATATATTATATATATATATACTATATTATATATATATATATATATATTTATATATTATATTATATATATATATATATTTTAATAATATATTATATATATATATATATATATATTAACAGAAATTATTTAACATGTAAATAAATATCTTTAATAATGTTACAGAACACAAGTTTTAAATATATAATATAAATATTATATAATATATTATAATTATATATAATATTATATATATATATTATATAATATATATAAATATAATATATAATATTATTATATATTATATATATATATATATTATATATATTATATATTAATTACATTATTGCGGCAGAAACACATGGGATGAAGTTTGAAACTGTGCATTCTCTATATAAGTCTCCAAACCTCCTATTCCTTTTGAAATAACATAGGAATAAATATCTCGAGATGCACCAACCCATTCTTCAGCATATTCAGGCTCTATAGATTGCATTTTCTCATGCCAAAGAGAAGTAAAAGTATCAACATTAGTTGTCGTCAGCAAGCTGCTATACATTCTATTATAAGG
>JABUQX010088896.1:0-10000 GCA_015478945.1 Trachelipus rathkii | reverse complement strand
GCTGAAGAATGGGTTGGTGCATCTCGAGATATTTATTCCTATGTTATTTCAAAAGGAATAGGAGGTTTGGAGACTTATATAGAGAATGCACAGTTTCAACTTCATCCCATGTGTTCTGCGCAAATGTATTAATATATATATATATATATATATATATATATATATATATATATATATATATATATATATATATATTATATATATATATATATATATATAATATAATATAATTATTTAAAAACTTGTGTTCTGTAATATTTTAAAGATATCTGTGTATGTAAACAACATTGTATATCTCGTTAATATATAATATATATATATATAATATATAATATATATATATATATATTAATATATATATATATATATATATATATTATATATATATATATCATATATATATATATATATATATATATATATATAATATATATATATATATATATATATTATATATATATATATATATATATATATATATATATATATATATATATATTTTAAAAATACCTTTATGTAAACAACATGTAAATTCTCGTTAATAATATAATATATACTATATATATATATATATATATATATATATATATATATATATATATAATATATATATATATATATATATATATATATATATATATATATATATATATATATATTTAAATAATGCACTTTTTCAGTAAAATTATTTTTAAAAAAAAAATCTTGTTTTACCTCATCCTCTTACTATGCTAAGTTCATACATAAGAACTTATTTTTTATTTTATGTTTATGCAAAAAATATTTATTATTATGCTGTGTTTATGTAGGAGAGAAAAAAAAACATGGTGTATATGATGAAATGTTTAAGTTTGTAAAAGAAAAATGAGGGATATATATATATTTTTATTAATAATAAGTATGGTAAAGCAGTAAAACAGTAAAACACGAGGGGGGTGAGGGTGGGTGGGGACCCCCCTGGTGGCTGTTTGCTGTAGTGTTTTACTGCTTTATATGCTTTATGGTCGCTAAAATCCATGTTTTTTCGTGAAAATTGACAAACTTTTTTTCTAGAAACAATGTTTTTAAAAAAATGTTTTTCAAAAATAAAAATGTTTTTCATCAAAAGAAAATGTTTTTCAAAAAACAAAAATGTTTTTCATCAAAAGAAAATGTTTTTCAAAAAAACAAAAATGTTTTTCATCAAAAGAAAATGTTTTTCAAAAAACAAAAATGTTTTCTATAAAACAAAAATGTTTTTTTGAAAAACAAAAATGTTTTTCAAAAACCATTTGTATTTAATACATGAAAAATGTAAATCTTATCCTTCAATATGAAAATTTAACTTTAACTTTAACTTTTTATCTATAACTTTAACTTTAACTTTGGTAATGAAACAGCTTTTCTATAAATAAAAAAAAAAAAAAAAAATGTAAGACTGTGTGTGTGTGTGTGTGTGTGTGTGTGTGTGTGTGTGTGTGTGTGTGTGTGTGTGTGTGTGTGTGTGTGTGTGTGTGTGTGTATACGACCTCTAACTAAATATATTCTTCTTCTTTCTCATTCTTCTTCTTCTTCTTCTTCTTCTTCTTCTTCTTCTTCTTCTTCTTCTTCTTCTTCTTCTTCTTCTTCTTCTTCTTCTTCTTCCTCCTCCTCCTTCTTTTTTTATTGGTAATCAAACGATTAGTCATCAAAGCTGAGACATCAAAAGATGAGTCATCAAAGTTGAGACATCAAAGCTGAGGTATCAACAAGCTGAGGCATCAAAGCTCTGAAGTTATCAAAGTTAAGGATATCAAAAGTTGAGGTATCAAAGCTGAGGTATCAAAGTTGAGGTATCAAAGTTAAGGTATCAAAGTTGAGGTATCAAAGTTGAGGTATCAAAGCTGAGGTATCAAAGTTGAGGTATCAAAGTTGAGGCATCAAAGTTGAGGCATCAAAGTTGAGGTATCAAAGTTGAGGCATCAAAATATCGAGTGTGTGTGTGTGTGTGTGTGTGTGTGTGTGTGTGTGTGTGTGTGTGTGTAGGTGTAGGTGTAGGTGTGAGGTTAGGATAGTTACATACAGGAACTCAAATTAGGGTAGATACCTACATGACCTCATGTTAAGTTAGGACAGTTCCCTACAACAGATACTGCGTCAGATACCTACATGTGCTCGACTTTAATCTCACTTATATATATAATATATATATATATATTATATTATATATATATTAGTATATAATATATATTATATATATAATATATATATATATTTATAATATACATACTTAACCCATGGAAGACCATAGTTTGGCTGCGGATTCTAACATAGGTTCGAAATGTGATAGTCAGAAGAAAAAAAAAGGTAGCTGAGATATAGAAAATCGAGACGGCAAAAGCGAAAAAGATGATGTGACGCGGTGCGGGCCGGTGCGGTGCGCCAGAGCCTCGGGTTTTGATCCAATCGCGTCGTTGACCCCGGAAAACGCTTCTACGCACCCGAAAACATATAATTTGACCCTTAAAACGTGTTAATACGCCAAAATAACGATGTTGCAAAATGTTGCAAAATGTTGCAAAATGTTGCAAATTTTGTTTGCAACATTTGCAACATTGCATGCAACATTGCAATGTTGGATTGCAATACGCCATCAAGGGGGGTAGGGTAATATCTAATACTAACTCTTGTTAGGAGTGAATCGATCCCTTCGTAAACCACAGGAATCGATTCAGCAGTGTCGATTATGTACTAATCGATGCATATATCGGGATATGTGTTCTGTCACATACGATATATCGTACTAGAAGGGTTAGAAAGGGGGGTGGGGATACTAACTTCGTAGAAGGAACCAACTTTTAAGCACCTTCTAATATGCACCATCGACTCATCATACCTTATAACCTAGGGTAAGACACTATTACCGTGGTGTATTTCGATGACGTAGGACATGTCATGCTAGAAAAGGCTAGAAAAGGGGGATAGGGTAATAACTCATAGAAGGAAGCATCCTAGCACCTTCTAATGTACACCAATCGACTCCCCGTACCCAATAACCTAGGGGTAGGCACTAATACCGGGTGTATTCGATGACGTAGGACATGTCATGCTAAGAAAAGGCTAGAAAAGGGGGGTGGGGTAAATAAACTCATAGAAGGAAGCATCCTAGCACCTTCTAATATACACCAATCGTTTCCCCGTACCCAATAACCTAGGAATAGACACTAAGACCGGTGTATTCTACAATATAGGTCGGCACGTGCTAGAAAGCTAGAATATATATAGCTATATATATACCGTATAGCCTATCTTCCTATAACCTATAGCTATATCCTATAGGAATATAGCCCTATAGCCCTATAGGACATGGAAGCCTTTTTACCCTCGGCGGCATCCTTTGAAGTCTCTCTGTTCTTCGCCTCCTTATCAGTTTTGTGGTTTGTGGTTAGATAACTTGCGTCCCAAAAGTGATTGTTACTACTTTCCAGGTACACGGCTCTGGATTGTACACTTCTGTTTTTAAGCCATCTTCTCAATGCTACCATCTTTTGTCTCACAGCATTCTTTACCTGTTCATTCCACCAAGGTGTATGCTTCTTTCTCACTCCTCCCATCCATTTAATGCCTAGGGTTTTCCCTAGCGGCTCCGCTTCCTTCACAACACTTCCTATGTGTTCCATTGTTTCATCACCGTTCATCTCCAGTATTTTTTCGTTTACTTTACCAACATAATTCAATCTCTTATTTTGATCTTTCAGCGAGTCTACTTTTATTGTACTCCACTTCTCCTTTACTTGTACTTTCTCCGCTTGTATCTTTAGATCAGCTATTAACAGCCTATGATCTGAATCCATTGACACACCCGGGATCACTTTTACATCTTCTACTATTCTTCTATCCGACACTATAAAGTAATCTATTATCGATCTTTGATCAAACATTCCTGTCGTATTATTCCACCTATATCTCGTATATCTATGGGAATCTTTTTTCTGATAAAAACCATTCATTATCTTCAGATTTCTCCTATATACACCTGATATACATATATATAATATATATATAATATATATTATAGGTATAAACAGATATGTACTATAGACTTTTTTAAATGTTAAATATAATATAAAATACAAATATTATATATATATATATATATATATAATATATATATATATATAGTATAATATATATTAATTATATATAATATTATATATATATATAATATATATCGGTATATATATATATAATAAATATATATATATATATATATATATATATATATTATATATATATATATATATATATATATATATATATATATATATATATATATATATATATATATATGTATTATATATTATACATTTTTTATATATATATATAAAACCAAATGAAAATATTTTACTCATTCGTCTGGGAAATTAATTATTTTCTATCAATTATTTCCAAAATATTTTTATTTAATTGAATTAAAATTAAATTGTATTCTTTTATAACACTTAAAATTCTTCGAAAATTCCCATCCAAGATTTCCTGACTCTGGTTAAACTATCAGCTTTATTCATCTCTGATCTTACAAACTTTACACTCACTGATAACCCGAACTCTATTATCAGCTGACTCAGAACCCCCAATCTTCTCTTGATTAGCATTTCTGCTGAGCCTCTTGTTTTCACACTTCTTTCCATCGTAATTGCTGAACCTAACCAATTGACTACTGTCATCGAATCTGTTTTAATTTCCAGCTCTTTGAGACCCCACTTTAATGCCAAATTTACTCCTCTAATAACCGCTTCTAATTCTGCAACGTTAATATGACCCACGTCGTTCTTCTTTCTGATCCACGATCCGTCTTCAACAATCTTTCCCCCAATTTCCAACGCCGCCCCTATGGCCAGATTGCTTGCATCACACCATACTACTCCCTTATCTTCATCCGAAACCCTCCAAAAACCCTTTACTGGGTCTCTTTCCTTCACTTCCTCTAACATTTCCTTTAATACTCGAATGACCTTATCATCGACCAAATCATTCCAACTCTTTCCTTCCACATGTCTTTTCAAATAGCTTGTAGCTACCCTTAGCCAACCTACAACCGGGTAGTGTCCCACCAATTTACCACAAATTGAGAATTCACCACCTCTTCTAAACTCTAATTTCCCTTCTTTATTTTTTATTATTTTCAATCCTAACACTCTGTTATCCACAAGACCTTCTACTGGTTTCGTCACCAATCCATAGCTTGCTAAATATAAGACTACATCTTCCGCTCCTACGATGTCTTCATTCACAATTATGTCATCGATGTAATGGCTGGTCGCTTCTCTTATTCTTTCATCCTGTGCCAAAACCTCTCTCAAAATTCTCATCATTATCCTTGGAGCGCAATTTATTCCGAAACCCAATCTAGTTAAGTAATACATCTCTCCTTTAAACTTCACCACCTGATATTTCCAAAGACTTTTGTCTACCCTCAACTGCAGGTACGCCGCTTTCAAATGCACCAGCTTAATTTTGCCTTTTTTCCTCCTCCAAACCCTCAGAGTTTCATCACATGCAACTATCTCATCTCCAGTATGGCATTCTATGTGATCATTTAACTTCCTGAAGTCCAACACTGGCCTTATTTTTCCTTTAGACTCTTGGTTCACTGCCATCATTGGAATCACATTCTTTCCCTCCTTCTCACCCTGTTCCACTTTCTTTAAAATACCTTCTGAGATCCATCTCTCGACTTCAGTATTAAACTTCTCTTTTATATCTCCCTTCATTGTTCCCTCATAACACTCCACAGAGTTCCTCCAATCCGGACTCCTGCCTTCTTTCCATTTCCACCGCACTTCCCAATAATTCCCATCAAAATACGCATCAAAGTCCTTATCTTCTATTTTCAAAGTTTTCTTCACTTTTACCGCCGCAACCCGAATATCCTTCCGCTCCTCCTTCTCAATACCAAATCTTACTCCATCTCTCTTCAATTCGACGCCCCCAAGTTGGAATATAATATCTAGTCCTAAGATCATATCCACACCATTTATTAGCTCTTCAGTCAACACTACTTCCTTCTCAATTTCTCTCCCCCTTATCTCTACCTTTACTTTTCCCCTTTTCACGGCTATTTTTCTTCCATCGAAAGCGGTTACTCGACTTATTCCCTCTATTTCATTGCAACAATCTTCCTTCACCACAGAAAGAGAACATCCCGAATCCACTAGGGCCTTTCCCCTTCTTCCATTTAATAATATTTTTATAATAAATAATTCTTCGGAATTCCCTCTCAATGCTCCGACGAGTCCGCCTCCGAAGCAGCGAGCCCGCCGTTCTCGTTTCCCCATCTCCTCACATTCTATTGCAAAATGACCTTTTTTGCCACAATTCCAGCATTGAAATTTTCCTTTACAATGTTTCCTCAAATGTGGCCCTCCGCATGAGAAACATTTAATCGAAGCTCTTGAATATTTTTGAAAGATTCTTGCTCCTCCTTCGCCTTTAGCCGCGGCAATAAAAGTCTCATTTTCTAGTGTTAGCAACGCTCGCGCCTTTGATAATATTTTCCCAAATTCCATATCTTCTATTTCAGGCATTGCTCGTAACTCTTTTCCGACTGACGTTGGCATCCCGTAAACAAATGCTCTTCGTAGCACCATTTCATCCTTTATTTTGGCTATTGAGGCTAACCTCCTCAGCTCGGTTACAAATACATCGACCGGCTCTCCTTCCCATTTTTTATTGCAAAGCTCACCATACGCGCTAAATGCGTTCATGCCAAAGGCCTCCCTCAAACGAGCCTTGATGCTGTTCGAAATTTTCTGATCTCCCTCATCCATTTAAAAAAAAACAGCCACAAAGCATTCCCTTCTAAAATAGGCGTAATGAAATGCTGCTTGCGTCCTTCACGTTGTTAGCCTTGCTACCATGGACAAACCTTTGTTAACGCAAGCCTCTACGTCTTACTACCAATAAGACTTCACACATTTCAGAGAGCTTTATCCCTTTTGATCTATCCATTCTTTTTATTCTTCTGGCCCGGATAGCTTGTAGTTAAAACACGTCCGCAAGGTTTCAAGCTTTAATCAAGACAAATATAAATTATATAAATATTGAATGATTTTACATAACAAAAGAATTTATTATTAATCCGCGGTGCTCATTATCTATTAATATCTATATTCCTAATACAATATATATATATATATATATATATAATATATATATATATATATATATATATATATTATATATATATAATATATATATATATATTTATAATATATATATTTATCTATATGTAAGAAGATATAATATATTTTTTATATATATATATATATATATATATATATATATATATATATATAAAATATATATATAATATATATATAATATATATATATAATAAATATATATATATATAATATATATATATATATATATATATATATACAAATCGAAATTCAAAATTACAATTATTTCCATAAACTCCCATGATAGATGCCAAATAATATTTACTTTATATGCATTTAATCAAATGTAGAAAATATCCTCAACATCCTCATTTTTCAAAAGAGGATGCGGATGTGCCGTTAAGTGAGGATGCGGATGCGGATGTCAATTTAGGTGCTGATTTTCCGCAAATGCGGATGCGGATGTCATGTCCATCACTAATATTATATATATATTATATATATATTATATATATATTATATATATATATATATATATATATAACTTATATATATATATATATATAATATATATACTCTATATATATTATATTATTTATATATACTATATATATATATATATATATATATATATATATATATATTACTATAATAATTATGTGTATATCTATTATATATATATATATATATATATATATATATATATAATTTATAAAGATGATTTTCTTACCGTTTTTACTATGTAGTTTCGTCTTTCTATTGCTTGTAGTTGTTGTACTTTAAGTTTCTCTCTTTTTTCTTTTCTATTTATTCATCTCTGTTTTTATTATTCCTTTTTATTTATTTCTTTACTTCTTTACTATAAGTCTTTGTCTTCGATCTTCTTTTATTGCTTATTGTTGTTATTTTTGTTGTTCTTTATTTCTTTACGCTTCTTTTAAATTCTCGATAACATTCAAATTATTACATTATTATATCTTTTTATAATTTTTATCTGGCTGAAAAGGAGAAGAATGATTATGTATTATCATTCTTTATCTGATTCTTTTTCTTCCTCTAATTTCTTTTCTTGACATCCTTTCTCCCATCGTTTTTTATATAATTGATTAATATATTTTTCTTTCCAAATTCTTTTGTTAATCCATCTGCTACTTGTTGTTCACCTGGAATCCAAGTAATTTCATATTTTTCCACTTCAGCTATAATACTCTTCAATGCTGCAATGTCAATCCTTAGATTTCTGTTTTTAATCTCTGTATTGGATTCTAGGGCTTTCTTTATTGAGTGATTATCAGTTTTTACTTCAATTTTCAATGTTTCACTTGTTATCTCCTTCCATACTTCTCTTATGTAATTGGCTTCCTCAAGACATTCAAGCAATGCCACCATTTCTGCTTCCATCGTTGATCTTACTATTCTGTGTGCTTTCTTAGATTTCCAACTGATAACATTACTATTGTCTAAAGTGATATCCTTTATAAATATAATATAGCCGACTTGTGTGCTTCCATCATCTATATTTCCAAAAGAAGCATCACTATAACATATTATCATTCGTTTGTTACTTATTGGTTTCATTTTTATTTCTACGTATTCATTTTTCAATTTATTAATCCTTTTTATAAGTTCCTTCATATCTTTATTTGTCGCGTTATTATTCTTTCTAGACATTTTACTTACAAAAAATGATAAATCTGGTCTTGTATGTTGTGAAATCCAATTCAGACTCCCATTCAAAGACCTATATATTGTCATCATCTCTTCCTTTTCTAATTTTCTTTCTTCTCTATCTGAATATTCCTCCTGTGACACTACCTTTAATTCCTTAATGTAATTTATTTGGCTTAGAATTATTTCATTATTTTCCTCTTTTATATCAATACCAATATATTTAAACATTTTTTTCTCTTCTACATTACCCATTGTAAATCTTTTACTTAATTCTTTTATCATTTTATTGTGAAACTTTTCCGATCCAGCAAACATCAAATCATCAACATGGATGCACAATATTCCTTCTAGTTGTTTACCAGACTTATAATGATAGATGGTAGGGTCGTATATATTTTGTACCATACCATGATTATTTAAAAATTCCTTCATTGATAGATACCAGGCTACTGCTGCATCCTTTAATCCGTATACTGTTTTCCTTAATTTCCATATTTTATTTGTTTTCGCTTCTGGTGGAGGTTGTAAAAAGACTTCTCTCTTCATTTCCCGACCTTGCAGGTACGCTGTCTTTACATCTAGTGTTCTAACTTGCCATTCATATGCCTGAGTGATATTCATGAAAATCTTTATAGTATCCGGGGTACATGTAGGTGCCTCTAAGTGTCCATATACTTTTTCTTCGAATCCTCTTGCCACAAGTCTCGCCTTTGTAATTGTTTTTCCATTTTTATTTTTTTCTGTTACTATCCATCTTGTGGATACTAATTTTCTGTTCTTATTATCTTTCACAATTTCTTCATATGCGTTGTTATTTTTCCAACTAATTAATTCATTTTGTTTTGCGTTTTTCGAACTTCTCTCAAAGTTAAAGTTCATAATAATTTTGTACCTCTCCTTCTTGATTACCTTGAATTCTCTCTCATACTGTAAACGCGTCTTTCATTAACATCTTCTCACTTTGGTCATCCTCTTCATGGACATCTTCATTAATTAATGCTATTTGATCATATTCATTCAAATTTATCCATTTAAAACTATCATCATCCAGGTCTTGGACATTATAACAAGAAGAGTACTTTTTACTTTTTGCCTTTCCAGCTCTGCTCAAAATCTTGACTCTATATCTTAATCCATTTTCTTTATTTCTTATTTCATAAATTTGATATCTTTTTATTTTTAATCTA
>JABUQX010088895.1:12500-43632 GCA_015478945.1 Trachelipus rathkii | reverse complement strand
ACTTTATTATATATTACGAAGTACTGTACTATGTAACGTACATTTCACATGAAACCTAATATTAAATTTATGACTTTCATAATTTCAATTATGGTAATCAATTTTATAATTTTTTAATAATAAAATAATTACAACATTAACAAAAAAGCCTTTTAAGTACCAGTAATGTAAGCAAATTTCTTTATTAAAAAAAAAGGATACACAGTATTGGATTTTTGCACTTTCTTATCCCTTACACTAGATTTAGAAAGAAAAGATAGGTATAGAAAACAATAAACAAATGTCTTATAGTCTACAACATAAAACTAGAATTAAAATATTATTTAAAACTAAAAAAAAAAATGGAACATTTTATATAAGTTTTATATATATATATACTGGTTTTCCCCCCGAAATTGAAAAAACCTTAGTACCTTTAAATTTGACACATTTTTTTATATGAGAAAATGTTAAAAAGATAGACCCAATATGCATCTAAATCGAAATTCGGATATCTTAATTCTATGAGATTCACCAGGTCTTAGAATTTTTTTTTTCAATTTAAAAAAAAAAAAAAATTCTAAATGGAGGAATTTTTTTTTTTTTTGTAGTGTGTTATTTACTTAAATTTTTTAAATATGTAAAAAGATTCTATTTACACTAAAAAACCTTTTTCATCTAAGAAAAAATGTTTTTAAAATTTACAAAAATATGAAGAAATATAAAAAGTGACGGTCTCCCCCCGTGACCGAATTTCCCCCCATTTTATTATATAAATATAATATTATATTATATATTAATATATATATATGATATATATATATATAATAAGTATATAATATAATATATATTATATATATATATATATATATATATTTATATAATAAATATTATATATATATATACAGAATTCATAAAAACCCTTGTTTTAATGTGAACACTTATCAATGAAAAACTTTCAATAGAATTACATTAATAAGTACTAAGCGAATGAATGGATCAAAAGTTTGCTAGCTTTCGTCTTCTAATTAAGACCTCTTCAGGCAGATGAAAGAGTGAATAAAATTACTGTTTGTGAGATTTTTCCAGTTGGTAGTTTTGTTTTTTAAGGATATGCGAAATATTGGGAAGATTTTTAAATACATTATGTAATCAGGATCTATATTTATTCCTTGTGTTGCTTGTGTATTATCAGAGTTGTATAAGCAAAAAGATCTATTATTTAACTGGTGGTTACGTTGTTAAATGTATCTTGATGGGATTTGTTGCACATTATATGATGTTGTGGCTGTGAAGTTCTGCGGAGGTTGAAAGCTAAATTTTTATGATCTGCAATCAATTTCTCAGACCCAGCTCCATGCTGAGATTCTTCTTGGCAGGTCTTAGTTTCTTCCTATGTAGGTTTATTGCACATTTTGCCATGAAATGGGTTGTAAACAGCTTGTTTTGAAAAATGTGTAGTGAGGAGGAGTTGTGATAATTATTTTAAAATTGATATTGGTTTGAGGGTATAAGGTTTGATTTCTTAGGGTGATGGCAACGGGTTTTTGTGTGTTATGTAAGCCATGTAGGGAAACAGGTAGATAGTGTTGTAGGAATTTTGTTTTTATGGTTACAGTTATGGTAAGAATGTTTTAGTTGAATTTTGCTACACTTGATTGATGAAATAGTCAGGGTAAAGTAGAGATTTAAAGGTACTGTGTATGTGCTGCGTTTCTGTACTAAAGAACAGAGGTGAATGAAGGAAAAAAAAAATGCAAAAAGCTCTCAAGTATATAGGCGGATAGGACAGGCAGGTTTTGTGTGATGTTTGGTGATATTGTGATTGGAGAGCCATGAATATAGTTGGTGAGGCTGTAGGGGTTTTCTATTGTATATAATACGTATATATGTATTTTTGGCTGATTTTTTTTCAATGAGTAAAATTCAAGGAATGGTATTGTGAAATTAGAGGAAAGTTCTATGGTGATGGACAAAAAATTATTGTATTATTTAATAAAAGAAAAGACGTCAATGGGGTTTATGTTTCGGGGTAAAGATGTGATCCACATAGCAAACCCAAGTACTGTTATTGAGAAGAATGTGGAGAAGAATGTAATAATATTCAATTAACTCCATGAAAATATTGCTGAGGATGGGGGACAAAGGGGAACCCATGCTGAGGCCAGAAGTTCGTTTATAAAATGCCCATTAATTCTAAAACTGCACATACACAGTACCTTTAATACTTTACCCTGACTATTTCATCAATCAAGCGTATAAAAAAGCAACTAAAAAATTCTACCATACTGAACCCGTTAACAAAATTCCTACAACATATCTACCTGTTCCCTACATGCCTTTACATAACATCAAACCGTTCATCCCTAAGAACATCACTCTTATACCCTCAAACAATATCACATTAAAAAATATATTATGTCGACCCACACAGAACAAATCTTTCAAAAACACAGGCTGTTTACCACATTCCATGCAAAATGTGCAATAAAACATACATTGGAGAAACTAATGACCTGACATGAAGAAAATATCAGCCATAGCTTGGATCGAGAAATGATTGCATAAATTCAGCACTTACCAACCATCGCAGAACTTCAAGCCACATCATCAATATAAATGCAGGGTTCATACTGAAATTTTGAATTTGAATTCCCTGACTTTCCCTGACCAAATCCGCAAATTTTCCCTGATCAGCATGTTCATTATTTTTGGCATATAAAATATCTATTAATTATTACTGCAGCCTATTTACTCAGTTCATACATTAAATTATTACAAATTTACTTTAAAAATTGTTCATCAACATGGATGAATGTTAAAAAAAAACAAAAAAATTTTTAAGTAATCGGCCAATACCTTTCCTATAGTTGTTCATTTTTTACTCCTTTTTCTTTTTTTTTTTTCAAAAGTAAACAGTTTATATATAATAAAATAGGAAATTAAATTAAAGCTTACATATTAATAGCACCTTGGTGAATAACGTCCATTGTGATCACAAAAGTTCTAAATGGGGAGATTTAGTTAAAACTTTTTCTTCTCAAGCATCCTTGAATTTTTGATTTTTATAGCGTTTCTACTTCTGTCAAAGCTTTTCAGTTTTAACATCTTTCTCTGCTCTTCAAGTTTATTGATCTGTATGGATAATTTTCTTTTTTCAACCTTTTTATTCTTTTTTGGTTTGGTGTTTTGACTCAGAATGTTCTTCATATCTCCTATGGCAGCTCTCTTACATTTGTTCAACATTTTTTGAGTGATAGAGGAACTTTAGGAATACTTTCATGAGATCTTATAGCATGTGCACTGTTCTTTGAGAAATCAAACTATGTTCTTTCAGATTCTCCACTAAAAATTGTTATTACAGAAATCCCTCCTTCCCACTGTCTGCACATTCCAGCGCAAATTATTCAGTTCCTAATTTAATAATTTTCCACAATCCACATAACATTGATTTCCAGGTACTATAGAAGAAAAAAAAGCTCATCAAGTCTCTTAGTAAGGACACATCACCATCCAATATTTTGAATTTTAATTCAGGGTAGAATGAGCTTCCTACGAAATAGTAGTGTATTGGGGCTTGTTCTTTCTCAAAGGGCAACCAGATCGGATTCGGTTAGAGGTGTACAATGGACTCTAGCAATAAAATAAAAAAAAAATCAAATCTTTGCTTCCCTTGTTCTGGCTGATATAAAGCCTTACGCAGAGCAAAAAAAAAAAAATAATCCAATCGGATTTACAATCAGTTGAGTATGATTAGCTTTCCTCTTTCGAATGGTTTATAATTTTCCCAAAACAAAAACTTCACAATTAATGTATTATTAGAACACCTAAACGAAAAAGTTTTTTTCAACGATGGTTGGTCCTGCGTTAATGTTTGATTTAAATCTCAAATGGGTTCCCTCTGAATGAGAAACTACAGCTTTTGGCGTTCCCCATGTTAGATAGACAAAAAGTTCTTTTTTAAATACTTTACAGTTATGACTGGAACTATCAGGTCCTTTACCCAACCACCTGATAAACTGTGGGTTCAGTTTGACATCCAACAACTGGTCGTTTAAGATAGTTTTTTTTTTTTGGTGAAAAAAATTGTTATATTAAAAAATAATAAATACTTTCAAACTGCACAAAAATCCAAAATCCACTTCGTCAAACCTCAAAAAAAACCTCAAAAAATCCCCTGAAAAAGAAGAAAAAGATATAAAAGATTAAATAATAAGTCATACAGTCTAAAACACATCCATATATACCAATCACCTTCAATCGGAAGGATGAACTTGGAACAACCTCTACAGACAGAATAGGAAGAATAAAAAAAAAGTGAATTAAAAATTGAAGAAAAACAGGGATAGAAGTAGTTTTAGGAATGTCATTCCTCGCCCATTCTTTTCATTCACTTATCAAAATACATCTCTCATTCCACAATTAGCTATACAGTAAGGAAAAAAAATATATCAAAAATACGTAACTTGCGTCCTGAATCATCTTCATATGTTTTGAAATTTAAAATTTCCCTAACTGTTTTGAATTCCCCGACTCAGCAATATCTTAAAACATTTCCGCTGACCAATTTTTTTTCCCTGACTTTCCCGAAACTATAAACCCTGAAATGCAACAAATCCCATCAGATACATAACAATGCTACCATCCATTAAATAATAGAATTACTTCTTTTATGCAATACAACTTCGCCAATGCTCAAAAAGCTTGACCCACATGACCCAGATCAACAAGATCTACAAGGAACAGAGACCTAAAAATCTTCCCAATATTCAAACAAATCCTTAAAAAACAATAACCTACCAAACTGGAACAAATCTCACAACAACAGAATATTTAAATTCACTGTCATTTGGCCTTGAAAGGTCCTTAATTAGAAGACGAAAAGATAGCAAAAATTTGTCCATCATTCGCTTAGACTTATTAATGTTGTATTCTATTGAAAGTTTCATTGGAAAAAGTCGTTGACATATAAAACCAAGGGGTTTCTGATGATAAAAAATATTAGTATACTCCAAAGTAAAAATTATTTAAATATATAATATATATATATATATATATATTATAATATATATATTATATATATCATTATATATATATATAAATATATAATATTTATAATTTATATAGCGTCGGGCCGGGTGGCACTCGGACCACCTGTAGGCATAACTGGTGGGCCGCTCCCTTACTCTCCCCTATTGCACTTTTGCGAAATTTTTTTTTTTGTAAATCACGGCCCTAAAGTCGGGCCATAAAACACACAATAAAAAAAAATATTAATTGTAATTCTAATAATAAAAGTTTTATCAAAGTTGAATTTAAGTTAAAAACTCCTGACCGTGGAGGGATGAAGCGGACCACCATTGAGGGGTGAACTGGGCCATCTGTTTAAAAATTTTCGTCTTTTACGTATTAAATTTCAATTTTATATTTTAAATTTTTACTTAATACAATAATTATTTATTTTCTATTAAAATCGTAATAAAAAGTACCCAAAATTGCAATAATGATGAAATTAAAATACGAATAAAAATAAGATGGTCCGATTCACCCCTCTCCCCCCAAAAATTTTGAACACTTTTTTGATGGTCGTTTTTTTTTTTATTAAAATTTCATTTTCTTAAAAAAATTTTGATGTTAATAATAAGTAACTTTATTACATATTTAAACTAATTATACGTAATAAAAATATATGTCAAATAATAATACGTAAAATCGAAAAAAACGATGGTGGTTCGGAGGTCAACCAATCCATCAATTTTTACGGTGGGGTGAATCAGACCAAGTTAGGCCCCATTTTTTTGCCACTAATACTGTTTGGATCAAAAATTTATTTTGCCCGTTTAAAGCTAACATACTCGAGTGGTATCCACTGAAAAAAATTAAAAATATATTAAAATCGATCCACAATTTTTCATTTTATAATGAAGTTAAAAAAACTCACATTTTTCAAAAGTGAAATTCTATTGAAGGACATTTTGTACCCTAATTTTCTAACATTTTATTTAAAAATATTTAAAAACTTTCTAGAATAATTTAAATATGCATACATCTAAAAATAAAAACTTGTAGTTACTACCGCGTGGCTATTAAATGAACGAAATTTTTTTTTTTTTATATTATTTTTTATTTTATTTATTGAGTGGACCGAATCACCCCTCCTAAAGAGGCAGGCCTGGTCACCCCAGCCCGACGCTATATATCGAGTTTTAGCCACAATCTATTAATATAATTGTTACCTGGGTACGGGACGGGGAACCAACTAAAATGAACCCCACCAACCTTTCCCCAACCTCCGCCCTTAATGAAAGACTTTACAATTAGCTATATATTTTTTGCACTAGTATTGAAATTCAAATATAGGAATCAATTTTTCTTCCTTTTCTGCAGAGAGTACGTTTTTATTTTCATCATATATCAGCCCATTCATTTTTGTCAAACTTAGCGCAAAATCACAAAATATACTCACCAAACATAAGGAATTTCCTTAATTCTGTAAGGTTGCTATTTCCCTACATGCCGAATTTAGCACGTTCTTACAAAAAAAAATGTAAACAAAACATATGTATGGACAGACATGGTAAGCCTGTTTGCATTTCGAATGTTTCATTCAATAATTTTAACTTTAAATCCAATTTCTTCTAAATTGTAATATAAACCATTTGTTATTTTTTTATTTTTGTTTATTCCAAAATCTGATCCAAATTTTTGTGAACAAAAGTAACTTTTATGAGAAATCGTGATCATTTATGCACAAAATTTGTGATAAACTGAGCATTTCTTATTGAGCGTAAGCACAAATGACAAAAACGAAAACTGTCTTACACACTTCATGCTTAAAAAAAACTCTGATAAAAACTTAAACTTAAAGAAAAGAAACATATTGTGATAAATAAAAAACTTTTTTCTGTGTTAACTTTAAGAAACTTGTACTGTCTACTATTAGTCTATTAATTACGAATAATTAATGAATGCAAATATCCACTTGGTATTGTAAATTTTGATCAAATATCAATTTTCGGGTCTGCTATCAGCAAACCCACATGGTAATCATTTGTTTATAAACAAAGTAGTATGAATTAGGTTATCCCATGAACACTAACAGTAAGCAAAAAATTCTTTCAGTTTTCGTGAATTTATTATGTCTTAATTCGCTGATCAATTTTCTATATTTTTTATGCCTAATCATTAACTGAGCAAATGACAAATCAATTACCGATTTTTTTTTAAGAAAGTTCGGGTAAATACCGGACAAGGTTCCAGCTGGAACCTGGTCCGGTACATCCCTTAAATATATATATATATACTTATATATTAATAATATTATATATATATATATTATATATATATATATAAATAATATATATATATATATTATATATATATATATATATATATATTACGTATATATATATATTAAGATGCCATAGTGAGGTGGTTGCAGGAGCCGTGAGTTCTACGAAAAAGGATATAAGGGATGTGGATGCGGCTAGGGCTTTCTTTTCCACTTGGGTTATAATATTTCCTAATACTTTTCTGCTTCCACGTGCATGGCTATCACCTTTCCCTTAGTCTTGGGAAAGAGGGTTCGTGATTATATTATATTATATATTATTATTTATATATATATATAAATAATATATATATATATATAATATATATTATATAATATATATATATATATATATAATAGTATATAGTATATATATATATTATATTACTTAATATATATATATAGGCCTTAATTCAATTTGCTCTGAGCGCCAAATTTTCAGTCCCAAAAAATGATATATCAATATAATTTATATCCAGTGATCCCTATATTTTGAAAAACCTATTGAAAATATCATTGCTAATAAACAAAGACAAGCACCATTTTTTGGCTTTGACCTTCATAGGCAAAAGTTGACTTGGCTAATGCTGTGCAAAAACTTAAAAATTTTAAATTTATTTTACTCCATTTTAAATATAATTATAGGATCTATTTAATTTAAACATGAAGTGTTGAGTTGAAGATTTATAGGATTCTTTTCACATGAGGTTTCCATAACATTGTTAAACGGATGTATTTTAGGTGACTAAAATAATTAATTGTCATTAATACCATATTTATAATGAGATGGACTTTACAAGCCTTCCTACAGTTATTTTGCATGTGCATTTTACAAGACACAAAGCAGATGGTCTCAGGTAAAAAATTATATATTGCAAAAATTTTTTAAGGAAATAGTTTACAATTTTTTTTTTTATATTCTTAATTACGAAAGATTTTCAAGCAAACTAATGTTGGCGACCTCACTATCTTAAACACTATGTGAAGTTTAGTAGTTATTACAAGATATATAATTATAATATAATAATATATATAATATTATATATATATAAATATAATATATATATATATATATAATATATAGATAATATTATATATATTATATAAGATAAATTCTGTCAAAATAGTTGGGCCTTTCATAATTTATTTATTAGGGCTGCGCGGCTTTCATAATCCCATTAGGGTTAGGTATACTTAGGGGCCTTTCCATGATCCATTAGGTTAGGGCTACTTGGGGTTTACATAATCCATTAGGTTAGGGCTATTTGGGGGCTATTAAGTATAGGTTATGATAAGTTTTTGTAGTACAGCTATATTAAATAGGCATATAGCGTCAGGCAGGGTGACTGTGGACCACTTAGGTATAACTTCATCTCCCGACTTTTCCCCTTAATGCACTTTTTGGAATTTTTTTTTCCCTGAAATTCAAGGCCATATATAGTAGGTAAAAAGCACACAAAAAAAAAAAATAATGAATTCTGAGAAAAATTGCTTTTGAGTTTTAAATTAAATAAAGCGTCATTTTTCAGCCCCACCATGTGAGGGTGAATCGGACCACCGAATTGAGGGGGGAATCGAAACCACTCTGTTTAAATTATCTTTTATGTTATAAATTCAATTTTTATTATTTTTAATTTTTACTTAATATAATAATTGTTTATCATATTAAAATAAAATTAATAAAAATGTCAATAATAAGATAAATAAAATAAGAAATTAAAAATGTGGGGTCCCGATTCACCCCTCTCAGGGTCACAAATTTTGACCAACTTTTTGGGAATTTGTTATTTTCAATAATAAATTTCATTATTTATTTTAATTTTTACTGTAATAGTAGTGAAACTATTTATTTATATTAAAAATAACTATACATAATAAAAATGTCAAATAATAAGTATTAAAATATGAAAAACAAATGACAATTTTTTCATGACGGGGTGAATACCAGACCAAGTGTATAGGCCAAGGTTGATATTTACCCCACTAGTACTGTTTGGAACAAAAATTTTACTTTGCCAGTTTTAAAGCTAACATACTCGGGTGTATATAAATGAAAAAAATTAATTAAAAAATCCATCCACAATTTTTCAATTCTATACCACCACACGCTTACCAGTAAAAAAAACTCCACATTTTCAAAAGTGAAATTCTTTTTAAGGACATTTTATACCCTATTTATTATATCTTTTTTAAAAATATTAAAAAAATAACTTTCAAACTAAGCGAACAATCTAAATAAAAATTTTGTAGTAAAATATCAGTCAGTTCTTGGCTATAATATTATGAGCCGAAAAATATTATTATTTTTTTTTTTTATTTAGAGTGGACGGAATCACCCCTCTAAAAAAGGTAGGCCCTGTCACCCGGCCTGACGCTATATATATATTATATATATATATAAATATATATATATATTATTATATATTATATATATAATAATTATATATATATATATATATATATATATATATGTAATATATATATATATCAAATATATGATTAATATCCAATATTCGGATATATCGATATAGTTCAATATATCGAATATCGAAGCTCAGATTGAAATTGAAGTTTTCTAAACTATATATATAGTATATATATAATATATATATATATATATATTATACTATATATATATATATATAATATATAATTATTATATATATACTTATTATATATATAATATATATATATATGAGAAAGGTCTATTATGGACCTTTGAACGGTACTCGTATACCCCAAAAAAATATTAGTACAGGGTAATCTTTATGGACATAAATGGACTTTTCTAATCTTATAGGGATTTGATGAATTCAATATAGTATAGGGACCGTGTTACGTTTACGACTCCCGGTCAGGTCTTATTTTTTTTAACTAAAGGGAATACCCAACACGGTAAACCGCAAAGATGGCAGGGATCGGGGTCTCTCGGCCTCTTCCGGGGAACGACGGCGTAGGACTATTTCCCCCCTCCGGGGAGGGTTCCGGAACCCCCCGCTCTTTGGTATTTGGGTTGTCGCTGGAGTGTTCCTCGCCCTCCCCTCGCGCGGTTTTATGGAAATCGTCCCCCCCCCTCTGCTCCCCGTCGGCTCGAGCCCCCATTTTTGGCGTTTTCTTACTTTATTTTTAAAGGAAAGTTGAAAGAACTCCAAAGATTTTAGAAATTTTTTAGGACAAACACTCAAGTACTCAAAATGAATGCCAAAAACTCAAGAACTTAAGAAAAAAAACTCAAGCGATGGCATCCCTGATTGAGTAAAATGTCTAAAAATTCCTCCGCATCATAAAGTAAAAACATGAATATTGTATTTTTTTTTTTAATTATTATTCAAAAATAAACTTCCCTATGATTCTAATTATATTTATATGTAGTTTAATTATAATAACAGTTTAAAATTAAAATTTACTTAGATCAAAAGGTCAATAGTTAGACTTTGCCTTGTCCATATTATTATATATATATATATAGATATATATATAGATATATAATATATATAATATATATATATATATATATATATATATATATATATAATTATAATAATATATTATATATTATATTATATAATAATTTCATAAATGGGAGTCGAAAAAAAAAATCGACTCCCGACTTCCGTACTCCCGCAGTCGATATTAAAAGACCAACCGACTCCCGTCTCCAAGATCAATTATTTTAAAACTGAACTCCGACTCCCAATGGAAAATTTCATACACACACATTTTGTACAATTATTATTAATAGCATCGCTCGCAGTTGATAATTCGACAACAAGTACATTTTATTTTTATAAGCCAGTTTTATTTGCTATTTTAAACTATTTCCTGGAGGCAATTAATGGATTAATATAATTCCCATCACTGAATGGCATGCATAGGGCATAAAAAAAATAAAAAAAAGTAGCTCAACACATAGATTTAAGATATTACTCCACTATGCCAACAACCTTCTGCGCCAATATCGGTGATGCAACAGATTTTGTAATTCATTCAAAAAAAAAAAAAAAAAATTTCAACATAGCTGCAATCATATTTGTCGAAACAAGAATGAACGTGTTTCACAAATTTTTTTATCTTGAGCTTTTAAATATATTTACAACGTTTACTAAACTAAAGAGATCTCTGTTGTTTCTTGTGGATCAATGATTAAAATAGAAGTATTAATAATTGGGGTGCTTATGATTTAGATAATTAAGTATTTAAACTTCGTACTTATATATATATATATATATATATATATATATATATAATGATATATATTTATAAATATAAATAAATAACTACTAATATATATATATATATATATATATATATATATATATATATATATATATATATATATATATATATATTAAATATATATATATATATATATTATATATATATATATATATATATTATATATCAAGTACAGAAACGATCTAAAGGAATGGGGGGTGGCAATTTCACAATCATTTTTCTAAATATTAAAAATTTATACATATAAATATATAGATTATCGAAAATATATATAATATATATATGATATTTATATTATATATATAATATATAATATATAATGATATTTATATATTATACCGCTAATATTTACAACAGGGTTCGCCACTCTGGCATTATTCTACCTTCATATGGGTATAAAAAAAAAAAAAATCCCCTGTTGGTTAATGATTAAAATTAAAATTTAAAAATAACGAATTTATTTATAATTAAATTGTAAAATTTTTATAATTAGCTAAAGTCCATTCTTCTGGATTTTTGACTTGCAAATAACTCAATCACCAGATTGTCCAAAGACGAATTGTGGACTAGATCTCTTTCAGTTGCAAGGGCAACAAGGGCATTCTCTATCTTGCCCCATTGTATTCGGAATTACGTTTTAATTCCTTTTTAATCTACAAAACCATCTTTCAGCTTAAACAGATGCCATTGGATTAGATATTAAAATTCTAAGCAACTTTAATATTTCTTCAAAAATCTGATCCATTCCATTTTAAATAGTGTATTTAATAAGGGCTAGATCCAATTTTTGGCTCGGGCTGAGCCCCATTTTTCACCCCCCCATAAAAATGGACATAAAATTCGGAATTTTCAGCCAATTTTGACCCTATTAACACCAAACTGTCGTTTTTTTTACCCTCTTAAAACGTTGTTTTCGGGTGTTTTTCTGTGACTGTAGTCATTCTTTCAGAATTTTCAATATTTCAAAATCCATGTTTTTGACATTTTTCGTATCAACTTTCAGAATTTTTTTGAAATGACTTTAAACTTGAAATATGCATAGATGGTTCCATTACTTACAATAGTTACATAGAACTTTTTCGATTTTTTGAGTTTTGTGCTCAGCGTTGTCCAATTTCCAAACCAATTTTTTGGGGGATTTGAAAAGTGAAAAATTTATATATTTTTTTCTACTCATCCGATCAAAATCAAATTTTCAGGGCATATGTAGTAGGAAGAGATGCACATTTTTTACTTTGATAATTTCTTTGTATAGCGTCGGGCGGGGTGACCGGGCCCGCCTCTTTAGGAGGGGTGATTCGGTCCACTCTAAATAAAATAAAAAATAATAATAAAAAAAAAAAAAAATTCGCTCATTTAATAGCCACACGGTAGTACTACAAGTTTTATTTAGATCATCTTTAATTCTAGAAAGTTTTTATATTTTTAAAAAATGTTAGAAATTAAGGTACAAAATGTCCTTCAATAGAATTTCACTTTTGAAAAATGTGAGTTTTTTTAACTTCGTTATAAAATGAAAAATTGTGTATTTTTTCAGTGGATACACTCGAGTATATTAGCTTTAAACTGGCAAAGTAAATTTTTGATCCAAACTGTATTAGTGGCAAAAAAACAGGGCCTAACTTGGTCTGATTCACCCTGCCGTAAAAATTGATGGAGGGGTGACTCGGACCACCTTTGTTTTTCATATTTTACGCATAACTGAGGCATGGGTTAATGAAGAATTATATGGAGACTGCCGTTCAGGAATATGAAATAGACGGATATTCACTTTTAATTACCAGCGCTAGAGGAAAGAAGGGTGGTGTGGCGCTTATATTAAAAAGCAATATTCAATCTGTATTAATGACATGACTTTAAAAAACTAATCATGATATTGAAGCTGTATGGGTAGATAATCCTTATGTTTAAATAAATCAATAGAATAGGGGCACATTTTATAGACCTCCTGCCAGAGTTCAAGCGAATTAGACTCAGCGAAATTGTAAAAGAATATTGACGACAGCATGCCACGTAAAAAAAAAGGTATAGCATAATGGGTCGATTTAATTTGCCTGCATTAAATGGGATTCCTTGTCTAATAGGGACCATAGTAGTTCAGTATTTAAAATGTATACTAGATAACTTTTTGCCCAGATGGTCCAAGAACACAAGACACGATGCACTATTAGACTAATATTAACTAACGCATGGAAAGTATGGTGGGTGGGTTAGAGTTGAGCTGAGAATTTAGACTTAGGACCATAATAAATTAGATTAATATGAATGTGATATGCTGGCCTAAAATTGCAAGGTAATAAGGAAAGGATCTTAGATTTACGAAATGGTGATTTTACCAAATTACAAGACATGCTTAGTATAATTGACTGGGATAAAGAGTTTTTCCAGGCCAAAAACTGTGTTTATCATGTGGGAACATTTAAGCAAATTTTAATGAATATCATTCAAGTATTGTTTTAAAGATAAACCATTAGGGTGGCGAAGAGAAAGACGACTGTTTGGTGGGAATAGAGAGATAGAGAGAAAATTAATGAAAAGCGTAGATCTTTTAAAATATTCAAGAGGGTAGTAAAGGGAAGCATGATTTAGAAAATTATAAATTATAGGAAAAAATAGAAACGAACTTAACCAGTTAATAAGGAAGGCAAAGAGAGAGCAGAAATAATTTAGCAAGGAATAGTAAAAGAACCCGAAGAAGTTTTTAGCCTTTTATAAAATTTAAAATTCAGAATAGGACAATTGGTCCAATTTAAAAATGGATGAAAAGTTTAGTGAGTTCAGATCAAGAGTTGGTCAACATTGGTCAATGCCTTATGTTGCTTCAGTTTACTGAGGAAAGATGTAGCATAATTAGTTTGGAGACAAATGATTCTGTATGCATGTAACAAATAGACTTACAGAATTTGAATTTGACGTTAAAAAGATATTAAAGTTTATTAGACCATATTTGATCCCCAGGTAAAGCTGCAGTGCCTGATGGTATATATGGTAGAATTTGGAAAGAGGTAGTTTGAGTAATCAGCATTGCAAAGGCACTGAATTTGATTTTTAAGCGATCTAAAACATTTGGTGAAGTACCAGATGACTGGGAAAACAGCATATGTTGTGCCTATTTATTAAAAAAGGTAGTAAAGAGGATTGGGAAATTATAGGCCAGTTAGCTTAAACATCTCTGGTTGTAAAGGTTTCTGGAAAAAAGTTACTGAAAGGTCAATAGAGGAAATATTTAGAAGAAAACAAGGTATTGTACGACTCCCAGCACAGGTTCAGAAAGGGTAGGGTCATGTCAGCCAACCTTTTAGGAATTTATGGAATACCACTTGTGTCTCAACTATTAACCGCTAATATAAGCAAATTTACACTTTAGTTAAAGCTTTGATATTTATAAGCACAGATAATCATTTACTGGTAGATATCAAGATATTTGAAATATCCGTGGTGGTGCGAAATAGAAAAAAGAAAACAGTGTGTACAACTTAATGGGAATAAATCATCTGGGGAAATAGTGAAGAGTGGTGTGTCCCACAGGGTTCAGTGCTGGGGCCACAATTGTTCCTCATATATATAAATGATTTAGAACCAGGGACTTAAATGCAAAAAGGTTTCTAAGTTGCAGATGATACTAAAAGTGGCCACCCAGTTAGGAATAGTGAAAGATGCATAAAGATTCAAAATGATCGTTGATAAACTTCTTGGTGGGCAGATAAGTGCAAATGAATTTTTAATAGTAAAAAGTTGTAAGGTTCTTCACCTAGGGTACTCAAATAAAAGTTTAACTACGATATGATGGGGATGGCTTGATCTGTGGACCAAGAAAAAGATTTAGGTAGTGATTATAAGCAGTAATTTGAAAGGAGCTATCAGTGTTTGAAGCTAGAAATAAAAGCTGAATAAGATGCTGGGCTTAAAAATGTCCCAAGGAATTAGCAACATTCTTGAGGGAAAGGAAAGTAATAAGTAAACTGTATAATAGCTATGTTAGGCCTATAATAGTATTGTGCCACAAGTTTGGGCCCCTTATTAAAACAGACTGAGGATATTGCTAGAAGAGAGTGCAACGATTAGACAACAAGGAATGATTCTTCTGGGCTTTGAGGGTAAGAGCTATGCAGGAGAGCTGAAGGAGTTAGGAATGTTTTCTGTTAGAAAGCGATTTGCTCAGAGGGACGATGATACAAGTAGTACAAATATATTGTACATCTATTGGATAATACATGAGTATTAATAAATTTTTTTCATAGTTAGAACATGGACAGGTGACCAGGGGCATAATAAGAAAAAATAAAGAAGAAGCATGCCATCTTGCATATAAGAAAGCCTATTGACTCTGGCGTTAAATTTTGGAATGGTTGCCAGAGGAGGTTGTTGAGTGTGACTCGATTTGCAACATTTAAAAAAGGGTTAGATTCGTTTATGGATGCGTTGGGAATCATATAATATATTGACGAAGCCAAATTGGCGGGTTTTTTAGTTGTGATATAGGTTATAGTTAGATGGCATGTGTGACCATAACTTAGTTATTAAAGCATGTGGATGGTTTGGGTATCATATTTATAATATCATTAGTTTTGACTAAGCCAAATTGGTGGATGTGTAGTTACAACAATCTGACAAGCCCTAGGGTGCTTGTGGAATTTGCATGAGCATGTTGTGGAATTGGTTCTATGACAGTTCTCGAATAGGCCCATGTGGATTTTTACTGTCTCTATATTCCTTTATGTCTTTATGTCTTATATGTATTATTATTGACATTTTTATTATTATTAATTAATTTAAAGTTATAAAAAAAGATACTTATATTAAGTGAAAATTTTTAAAAATAATTAAATTTTAATAAAAAAAACGAATTCAAAAAAGTGTCAAAAATTTTTGAGCGGAGAGGGGTGAATCGAAAAAAATATTTTATATTTCAATTTCTATTTATCATTATTGACATTTTTATTACTTATACGAATTTTTTTAATATGATAAATAATTATTATAGTAATAATAAAAATTAAAATAAAATAAAATTAATTTATACGTAAAAGAAGAATTTAAAAGATGGTCCGAGTCACCCCTCAATGGTGGTCCGCTTCACCCCTCCACGGTCAGGCTGACTCAGCGTTATTCAAACTTTGATAAAACTTTTATTATTAGAATTACATTATTATTTTTTTGTGTGCTTATGACCGACTATAGGGTCGTGATTTACAAAAAAAAAAAATTCCAAAAAGTGCATTAGGGGAGAGTCGGGAGACCAAGTTATGCCTAAGGTGGTCCGAGTCACCCCGCCCGACGCTATGCAATAGGTTTGGATTTGTTCTTGGAACAAATTTTTTAAAAAAAAAAACTTTTTAATTTTTTTTTTAAAATTTCTATTGAGAATGCAAAAAAAATTAGCTACATAAAAAGATGCATCTTGCTCGATTGTACAAGCCTTGAAAATTTGATGTTGATCGGATGAGTAGAAAAAATATATATCAATTTTTCACTTTTCAAATCCTAAAAAAATGGGTTAGGAAATTGGACAAAGCTGAGCACAAAAACTCAAAAAATCGAAAATGTTCTATGTAATTATTGTAGGTAATGGACCCATCTATGCATATTTTAAGTTTGAAGTCATTTCAAAAAAAATTCTGGAAGTTGATACGAAAAATGTCAAAACATGGATTTTGAAAAATTGAAAATTCTGAATTAGTCACAGAAAACCACCCGAAAACAGCGTTTTAGAGGGTAAAAAATACAAACTTTGCTCTATGATATGTTTCTTTTTTAAACCCACATCCCTATACAGTATCAGAAATGAAGAATGCAATTGCGCTTTAGATGAGTTAGTAATCAGGGTAAGTCTATATTTTTTTATCATCAACTTTAAAAGAACTTTCCTTTAATTTTTCCTTTTTCTAGATAAGAGCCTAATTAATCGTTTTGTAAACAAGGAGTAATTATATTCTGCTCAACCTATTTTCATTTTTATTGAAGATTTGAACTGGTTCAAAAAGATTTTGTTGGCTTATTTATGATTTATCATGACCAAATTATAAAAAAAAAAATTCAAAGTGATTTTTTATCAAAAGTCAAAAATGTGGCTAACTATTTTTCTACTAAACCTATTTTAAATTTCAATGCAGATTTGGCTAATGATTGGGTGAGTTTTTTCTTTTGGTTTTTATTTCATTAATTTCAAACAAGATAAAAACCAGTGGGAAAAAAAGTCTGCTACATGACCTAGCGTCGGGCGGAGTGACTCGGACCACCTTAGGCATTGAACTTGAGTCTCACTGAAATACGCTAATTTAAGAAGCCGAATTAGAACGAAAATATTCAGAACTTTTAACTATACGATTAACAGTAAGTGTTAACACAGTAAATTCCAAAAGAAGAGTATACATCTTTTTAGGTAGCTCTTCTATAAACAACTCTTTAATTGAGTAAGATCCCATTTCCCCCCACTAACAGGTGACGTTTTTTACAAACTAAATTTTAGATGAATTTTAAATGACGTTTATAATTTCAATTTTTATCATCATCATCATCACCCGCCTTCCCTCCCCAAGTGCGGTGCATGGTGCGTAGGTGCATTAAGTGATGAGTATCATTTATAGTGCGCGGTTGATGTAGCGAGGAGCGAATGCACCTACATAGGAAAGACAACCCGATGCCTTCAGAACTCTTAGACCATTTTACAATCATCTCAAAATTCACCTATAAATGCTCATTTCTCTTCTAAGGCCCACCATATACAGGATACCAATTTTGGAATATTGTCCAAACTGAGAAACCAATCTTCAGTTGTTAGAATTATTTTATATTTGGAAGCATCAGAAACGAAAAGCAGTAGAAGAATATGGACAAAAAGTCCCGAAAAGAAAGCAGAACCTTAAATGAAACTATTTAACTGTCTTCCTAATACTGAAGAGATTTTGTAAAATCTTAGAACTCATTGAGCCTACATCAAATTATATATTTTCATTGTTGCATTTTCGATTCATTTATTTCAACTTTAATTATTTTACTTTCTTATTAGTTTCTATATAAATTACAGGATTTAAAAGTAATAAAAAAATATAATAATTTGAGACTCAGAGCCGCAAAAAATATGTTGATCAGAAAATCAGTTCAATTCCTCTAAGAGGCGAACTATGTCAGCGGGAAACCCGCGAACGGATCCTCACTATGGTAAAAAATCGATAATTATTAAAAGTTGTTAATTCACGGTTTTTGTGTATCATACTCGCCTATTCTACGTGATACTCATAGTAGTTATGGGCCATCAACCCATTAAACCTCTACTTACACACCTCACCCTGAGCTCAATTCTCTCCTATCAATTGCCACCTATATCTATGTCTAGCTACTATGACCCCAAATACTTATACCAATTTCTCTCACTAGCAACATTCTATTACTAGAATACTATTCAATTCCCTAATACTATTTAATTTTCATCATCTATATATATATCTATATAAAAGTACTCCTACTAACATCGGTCGGTTATTCCCAACACAAATACTTCGACCTCCATTAACATCCGCCGTTAACCAAAAATATCACGAACTAATGCATAATTCACTCCCTTTTCCCACATTGACAAACCATCCTCAACAGCACTTTCCATTCTATTCTCTTCGTTTATTATTAATACTACTCGAGGTATTTATATCTTAGTTTACAGGCCACCCAAAATTTAACAAATTTATTCCACCATTCTGATTTTCTGTTTTAATTCACGCGTTAGATGAAGATGGTTTTTCGTTTTTCGTTCATCTGTCTATCAATTTTTATCAATTCTTCTTAACACCTAGCACGCCCGCTAAATGGATCTAGTTCTGTAAAATAAATTGTAACATTTCATTTTTTATTGATATACTGTTATAGTATCTTATTACTTATGAAATTCATTTATAGCTGACCAACTCGTTATGTCACTCCACACTACGAAATTTATAATCAATACAATAATAGGATACTATGAATCAACAATTGGAAACAAACCAGTACACTATTATATACTTTGGCAACCATTTACACGACTTGAAGTTGAAAGCTTATGTTCAAAAAACTCTTCACCAACTCAATTTTTTACGCGACATCGGACTCACAATTTTCACCGTCTATGTTATAAACGACGGATCGCAGGCAGTTCACTTTTAGTACTATATACTTTCATATCACAACAGAGTTTACTGCATACATGATTACAATCTATATACTAATTAATTATTAGACTATACCAGCCTCAGAAATCTTTATCAACAAACAAGTGAATAACCAAAAATAGAATATAAACTTATTTACATTTCTTTGTGTATACACAACTTATCTTAACATTTTCCTCTGATTGCGGTACTAATAAATAATGAAAAATAAGCTATCCCTTCTCGTCATATCACACATGACCCTCGCTGAATTGTAATACTATATGAGGAACCGCTCTGTCAAGATATTATGTACCAATCTTAGCTTTCGCTCCGTAAAGAAGGAAGAATTATAAGCAAAAGCAGCGCACGTCAAACAATCTAATTGATAGCGAGTTTTTCTATTTATCCATTGAGAGCTACATTAACTTCACACTATAGTGCTTATTTAGGTGTGAACAGCAAATCCTACCTCTTTAAGCAAATTTCACAAGGAGAGAAAACCAATGGTATATCCCTTTTTTAAAAACCACAAACTAATCTTTATCTTAATTCACTCGCTAGCAAAGGGAATAATCGAACTAATAATTTCATTACGAGATTTTCTTCGAGGGCTAACCAGTAACATTGCGGTATTCCTATACAGACAAATAAATACTTACCAAAATTATAGAGAAAATACTCTCGTTATGAGGACTTACACTAAAGAGATTCTCGATTTAAACTCTTTATCCAAATCAATATCTATCAATCTCGAGATAAGCTATATATCTCTCTTTTAATTAATCTGATACATTCGACAGAAAATTAGTCTACTTACGAAAACAAATGATAGCCTTTAAACTAAATATCTGAAAGGGGAGAAGGAAGTGATATAATTTTTTTCACAGGGGGTTTAAAAATTGTCCAGCGGCCATTTATTAAAATAACACTGTTTCCTATACGAATAAAATACCAGGGAAGTGAAAGTTTTGATGGTTCCGATTATTGGCTATGAAAAAGGTCTTCAGCAATCCCTAGTAGACTTTGACTTTGTTGGCTAGAACAAGTTATAAGATGGGTTAATTGGACTTCGCTTTAAAAGTAAAGTCCATCCAAGGTGTTATTTCTACTTTAAGCTGCATTATAAATCTCAAATTGAAGGTCTCTCGTTGCAGACTTTGAATTTAAATTAAGGGGACGAAGTCCGTTGGCAAAACAGCTGTTATGGAAGAAGTGGCGATCAAACGCGCCTGGCCCCTTTTATACTCCATAATTTTAGTGCCAAATGCGGTTGACAATTAGTATTTTGTCTATTAATTAAAAAAATAAATTGAGCACCAATGTGTGCTAAACGTACATAAAGAGATAACTAATGTACACCATTTATAATATATATAATAAACCTTGTATAAAGCAATGTGGTTTATTAACAAGAAAAGAAGATATATAATCGGTCGACATGTGATATCGAATCATACGTTTGCAATTTGTGAACAATTACTGTCATAGAAAAATAACTAATAAGTTATAGAAACTCCAAGAGGTGATTATAATTGAAATGACTTCCTAATAGTATTCTAATGCCTATGTATAATCTCTGATTCAATACCTCAAACGTAGAAATGAAATAAAAATACTATATATGAATAAAAGATATATTTATAAAATTGATATAATATAACTATATATATATATATATAAGTTATATATATAATATATAAAATTTATATATAATATTATATATATTATATATTATAATATATTAATAATAAATAATATATATTAATATTAATATATTAATAATTTAATTTAAATATATATTAATAACATATTATATATATTAATATATTATCCCTAAGCTACTTTCGCTATCAGAGGGACCACTTTAAGAATCCTGAAGTGGGAGCGGTGAAGTATGAGATTCTGCCAAAGGTGTACGTACAGATTGACGAAGTAACTACTTATTCTATCTGTAAAAAGTAATCTATTCAGAAGTATATAATGTGATTTTCTTTTATAATATAGCTATCATCGTAGGTCATATATATATATGGTAACACGCCTGGTTTTACCACATTGATTATGGGGCGAGTTCAAAATCCAAAACTCTCAATAAGTGAAATGCTTATATATATATATATACTATATATTATTAATATAATATATATATATAGTATATTAATATAGTATATTATATTAATATATATATATTAATATATATAATAATATTTATATATATATATATTTTTAATATATATTAATAATATATATATATATATATAAATATATATAATATTATTATTATAATATATATATATATAATATATATATATATAAAATTATATTAATATTATATTAAATATATATATATATTAATATATATATATATATTAATTAGTAATTAAAAATAATAAATAACCCTCTTTAAATTAAAATTTATCATCTATGACTAGGGATTGAATCACTGGTAGCCCTTAGACAGAGATGAAAGCGTATAATGTTAGTATTGACCACAACGGCACCGTCATAAGGACTAAATAGAGTTAATAGAACGCTGAATGAAATGTTCCTGTAAGTGATATAAATAAATCACTATACCACCAAAAAAGGAATCCACAACGAGCTCTTCCCGTTCATACACACTACTGTGATGATTCGTAGTATAAGGGTATGGGGTTTTCAAAAAGAAATGTAAAATTCGTAATTATTAATCACCATTTTACAGAAAAATGTATTGCGAAACATCACATTAGAGTATACATAAAGACTTCTCTTCACTAAGAACACACATAATCAAAAATATGTCTATCCAATATACTTGAAAAAGACTCCAAGGATTGAGAGCGAAAGCTTAGCTTAGGGGCACTGAAGCATCTTGGCAAGTGTATAATAATTTGTTTAACATTTATATATCCAATATTTATCTCTAATCGGTATAATTGTATAAATGAAGTTTAATATTTTTCTATCTAATAATTTATGATCATATAACCTAATAGTATAATAGAAAACAAATAATATAATATTACAATAAGCAGAAGAAATATTAAGCTGATATTTATCAAAACTTAATATATTATATATATTTTATATATATATAATATATAATAATATATATATATATATTAATATATATTAATAAATATATATAATATATATATATATATATTTATATATATATATATAATATAATAATATATATTATATAATTATATATATATTATTAATATACTAATATATAATTATATATATATTAATATTATATATATATATATTAATAATATAATATTAATATATATATATTATATATATATAATATACATCAATTATTATTTAATAAAATAATATATAATATATATATATATATATATATATATTAATATTATATATATTAATACTATATTATATATATATATATATATATATAATATATATATTAATGATTATAATTAATTATAGATATTATATATAATATATTAATATATATATATATATATATAATATTATATATACTATATATATATAAATTATATATTAATAATTTATTAATATAATAATATATTATATATTATATATATATATATATATATAATATACTGTATATATATATATTATTAATAATAATATAAAATAATATATATAATATATTAATATAATTATATTATAATTAATATTATATATATTACTATTAATATATATTATAATATTATAATAGAATAAAATAAAATTAATATCACTTTGATATGTTTAATAGGTTCATATTGAATAACGGTAGTAAGTAAGGAAATATTATCATATAACTAAATGTTTATAAACTTATATTATTATAAATCATATTCACCTCCAAACATTGATTTGAGTTATCTCTCCCTTATAGCCCAAAAAAACTATATAATTAATTATATTAAATATATTAATTAATAATTATATATTATAATATATATAATTTGCAATTTTAAATTATTATAAAAAATTGTAATAATAATTAAATGTTTTGTAAAATATTATAGATATATGCATTTCATATTAAAACGAGAGACTAGATAATTTCTTATTATTCTTGTGTAATTTTATTATGGAAATTAATTTATTATTATTTTAATTATTATTATTATTATTATATAATTTTAAATTTAATTTATTATTATTATATTACTTATTATTATTAATTATTATATTATTATTATTATTATTATTATATATTATATTAATTATTTTATATTTATATCTATTATATATTTATATATTTAAATTATTATTATTATTTATATATTAATATTTAATTTTATTAATTGATTATTATTACATTTAATTATATAATATTATTGTATTTATATATAAATCTTTTATATTATTATAATTCGTATATAATTGTTTAAAATTTTTTAATTATTAAAAATGTTTATGCAAAATGATCTGAATAATATTATTATTATATATATATTATTTATTATTTAATTTTATTATTATTAATATATTAATTATTATTATTATTTAATTATATTATTTAATTATTATTAAATATTATTATTTATTATTTTATTTATTTATATTATTATTAATTATATTAATTATTTAATTATTAATATAATTAATTATGAATTTAATTATTATTATATTAATTTAATTTTTATTATTATTTAATCATTATATTATTTATTATAATCATTTAGTCATTATTATTATCATTATTTATTATATTATTTTATTTAATTTATTATATTATTATTATAATATTATAATTATTAATTATTATTATTATTTTTATTATTATTATTATTTATTATTAAATTATTATAATATTTAATTTGTAATTATTATTATTAATTATAATAAAATTTGAAAAAGTAACAATATTTTTAGTGATATTAATACGAACATATTTGTCATATGTCTATAATATATAGATATTAATACTTTTTAACTTTAATACAAATCATCTGTTGTATATAATTTTCTTGATTTATTCATTTATAATTTTAACTTAATACTAGTCTAGAATAGTTGCATAAAGAAAGTATGATAGCAATATATTTAATTAATTATTATTATAAGTGTCTATAATACATATGATAACCACTTCGTCCGTATAAAACTCCGACATCTTTAAGAGCTTTCTGAGATTATCTAACTAAATTTACTAATAAATATTATTATAACACAAGATTTAAAAAAATTTTAAATTACAGATTAGATTTTAGATTTTATTTGTTTTTACATATTAAATATTTCATTTAAAGTGACTACGTTAGTAACATTTATAACAGGGTCTGGTTTTAAGATGTTTATTATGTAGTAAGCACTTAACAGCTAATTATTTTTCAAGTTTTTGATTGTATACTTCCTATAATGAAGGAGTGATGTATATAAAATTTTGTAATATGACTGTGAGTGAGATATCAGGTATTAAGTATTTGTTGTTAATGTTCATAAGTAATAAATGTTCGTATATTTTTAATAACTAATAGCTGTTTAAAGCTATAGTAGTTATAAAATATTATACAACCATAGAAAATTGCGAATATTTAGCTGGTATGCCCTAATCTGTTAATCTATAGTTCGTGTAACCAATATACGTCGACGTTCAGTCAGACTCCGGACATGTGAATTGGTACACGACATGGTGATTAACTGAAAGGTATCCTAAGTTAGAGTAAAGATAAGTGCAGAAGATATAAGTTATTTTTACTTTAATTTATGTGTAGTATATAGTTTTAAATAACTGTAATTTTTATGTAAGTTACTATGTAGATTTAATGTGTAGTACTTGAATAATGTACATTGAACCATATAATATTTTGTTATTCAATATTTCTTTTTAAAATATTTATATAAATTTTAATGCTTGTTCTGCCCACCCTTATTGTTATGTATTTGTAAAGATCCATGTTATATTTATAGTTTTATATTTATAAGAGGGAAATTGGAAGTTAAAAGTAAAACATATAATATTAATTATCTATTATATAATATAAATTATTAATTTTAATATTATATATTATATATATTTAATTATTAATATATATTATTATTTAATTATTATTATTTATTTATTATATTATATCCTCATTATTATATATTATTATTATTATTATTATTTATTATTTATTTATTATTTTATATTATAATTAAATATATTATTAAATTTAAATATTTAATATTATTAATTATTGTTTAATTATTACTTTAGTTATTTAATATTCAATTTTGAAGGAGTATATCAGCTTTATCTTAATTTAATGTTGAGAGTTTACTGTAGGATAATAAACTTTTTGATCACAGGAGCTAATCACAAGTAAATTATAAACAGAATATCTTGCTAATAATAACTTTCCACAATATCTGCTAGTATAAAATCATTATAAAATACTTATAGATTTTTATAAATAAATTATCAATTGTTCGAAAGAGAAATAGCTGCAGAAAGATTATATATATATAATAATATAAATAATGGGAACTAGCAATTGACAGTATACATAATTTACGGGAAATCGTCAAAACGGATAAGATAGATTTAAATTTATTATGAAAAAATAATACAAGGTTAAAAGAAAAATATATTCTATAAGTTTCACCATAAATCATAATAAGTGAACATAAATACACTAAATAATAAATACTTATAATGTTATTAACTTACAATGTACATTGAACATTCTTCATTCTATGTATTCTGATAAAGAAGCTAGTGGGACTTATATAGTAGAGTAGGAATGTATGAATCATGTGTTATATAATATATAATAAATCACCCTTTAACCAATTTTAAAACTGTAATTAAATAATGGCTATGTAAATGCCTACTTATCATCAGGGTCATACTTACAATTAAATTATCTCTCTAGGTCTTCTAAGGCTTATCTTGATAAGATACGTAAATTCCAATTAGTTATGAAACACTTATGATAATGCATAACAGGATATAGTTGGTGAACTCACTCCTCAAACCTACTAAAATCTCAGTACTATATTTCATTAATAATATATATTGGACATATCATCCACCCAACATCGTCTATCACAGAGCGAGGCTAGGACATCTATTTGAGTATTCAAAGAATAGGTCTTGGTGTAAATAGCATTGAAATTGCATCCCAGTTAAAAATGAAGTAGAAATTAAATTAATCTTAATTACTATATACAAAAAATACTAATGAAACTGTAAGAAATTTTATTGATCCATTTTTTTTATAAGTGAGTTCTAGTATATAACAGAGACTATTCTTTCTCTCTGATTTGCTAATCTATTATTCCATTATAAGTGAGGTACTTTATTAGATACTGAGTTTTAACTCTATTTACGCTTAATAATAAACTTTATATATTATCGTTCTATTATCAAACATAATTCTATTAATCTCTCTGATATGAGTATTATACAACTATAGAGTGTGGTCGCATGCTACTACGATTTTAAAATGATGATATGACCCTGCGCTCCTGAGAGAATGAATAAACACGCTTAAATATAGCGTATTAAATATACTGAGAGATTTTAATAAAAGTTCAGTAAATAAGTGGTTGTTCTATTTATATTCTAGAATATAGCCTTATAAAAAAAATTAAAATCAATGAAGAGTGGTGATACCTTAGGTAAAATATGGATTAATAGGTCTGATAAATATCTCATAATTAATTATTTATTTAAATTTTTATTTATTATATTATTATTTATATATTATTTTTATTTAATTATTATTTAAATTATTAATGATTTATATTATTATTTAAAATTATTTATATCATTATTTAATTAATATTAATTATTATATATATATATTTATATATTAATTTATTTATTTTTATTGGTGTTATTAATATTTATTACCACATATAAATTATTAAAAGGATAAAAGAGAATTTATAATTATTATATGTATTATTTATAATATTATTATTATTATTATTATTAATAAATTATATAATATTTAATTATTATTTATAATTATATTATTATTAATAATAATATAACTAATTATTTAATTTTATATTATTTTTTTTATTTTCTAACTGGAGTTAATGGATCATCATTATTTATATAATTTATATTTCTATTAAAATTTAAATGTATATTTCATAAAATTATTTTTAAATCATATTTAACATGCCAAACTAATTTATTAAAAAAATAGAGAGAAAGAATCAATATTATATACATACTCAATAAATCTATATTAAAGTGAGTTAATTCGACTCGTATGTACTTAATTATACCACTCTTCCGAAATATCTCAATTAATTGAATTAGATTAAATTCAATACGCTTTGGCGCCCAAGTGCTGCGCTTGATGAAACCTACTTCTACTCACTGATACTTATATAGAATGGGTGGTAATATATATGATATAAAAATACCCAGGATGCATCCCCACGCTGACTCTTTAAAAACCTACTTCGAATCTGAAGAAAAGTCGTTGCATATATTTTGGTTACTAGTGGATGTAGTAAACCATACTCCTAAAGTGGTATTTTTATAGAGATGCATCCGTGTTTAGTTATATATATAATAATTAATTAATATATAGTATATATATATATTAATAATTATATATTATATTAATATATATCATATATATATTAATATATATAATGGTTATATAATATCTTTAAGTGCAACGCGGTAAGTGTACCATAACGTTCGTAAATCCCGCTTGACGTGAAGTAGATTAATAAAAATCTTATCTGTATGATACTCATTCTAATCATTTCATGCCCTTAAGGATACATAGTGAGTCTTGTATATATAATATGTATAAGTTAGCGCTATGACATATTTCTAAAGGCTTTTTAACAGGGATATTAGTGAGTATATATATTATATATATATTATGGCATAGTCGTCGCTACATCTTCTAAGCTACACTATTATATAAAATGGATTTCCTCCTTCGCTTTGCTTACTCTGCTAGTTTTTCTTTTACTAGTATCGTTCCATTCAGTACTCTTGTGATTGATGGTGTAAGTCAAACCATCTTTTACCTCTTATTCTATTCCTTATCCGATATCCTCATACGTATACGTTTATCTCCAACTTTATTATTACACTTCATTTATCATAATCATATCGCATCAATTATCTCCTCAGCAGTACTTCTAACTCTGTTCACTATTATGCCGATGACTCAACTCTCCATTTCTAAACTCATTTCAAATGTGTGCTCCCTCGTTTGTATCTATAGAGTTGCCTCTCGTCTTAAGCTTTCTATGATTCATTCTGTTGATCACTGATTGAATGGAGTATCGGGGAATTTCTCTGGAATGGCATTTTTTAATGCCTGGGGTGCGCCCACTAGAAAAAAAGATGGGAAGCTCACTGATAAACCGTATTAAATCTCTTTATTCGAGAGAGCTCTCTATACTCTTCATCCTGTAATATCTCAACTTTATCCCCTCGTCTTCCCTCCTCCTCATCTTATCTCTCTTCCTACTAATTACTCCTCCCAACTTCCAAATTCCTTTACGGCACTAAATGTCAATAATTACCTCGTAAACAACAATAAATATATATATATTAACTTAAGAACTGAAACTAATTAAAATTAAGTTGAATGTATGCATTAGAGACACTCTACATACACATCAGTAGTTTGCTATAAATGGTCCTCAAAAAAAGCTGGAGATTCATGTTTAAATTATGCATAATTATATTACTAATATATATATAATATTTCAAAGTTAAAAATGCGTAATCGTAGCTTTGAATTTTCTGGCGTGGAGATAATGTCCATTAATGAATCTGGCTCAGATCCTCCAGTTATATATATAATTGAATCTTAATAGCTCTCCAAGCGTTATGTGGTTTCCAGACCAAGTAATGACTGTATCCCACATTCCAATTTGGGGTCCGCGTTCCGGTTCAACACCCTCCTTTTGGATAGAGTTGAAGCTAAGGCTAAGAGGCTTATATAAATAAACTGCCATTAACTTATCGACTCCCTGACCCTCTTATCTTACTTGACGTTTATCGTTAGACTTCGGTAATACTCCCCCATATTCTCTTTATTATCTATAGGTATTTTAATCAACATAGGCAGTATATAGTGACTAGATATATGATGAAATATATCACTTACTTCGCAATTAAACTTCTTAACACACACTTGCGTCGTCACCTTACGTAATACAAGTAATAGTAGCTGACCTGTTCTCTTCATTAGAATAATTGCTATATATAGTGTAATATGGAGACTCAAGGTAATTCTAACTCGTATGTTTATAAGGATATCACTCCTTTATACTTATACATGCACAACATCTTATATATATATAACGTTATTGTGAATCTCCTAGCCTCTTTAATATTTCCCCAGCTAAATATATATTCTATAAATCTTCCTCTATATTAAATATCACTACGCTGATTCATGGCGCCTCAAACCTGAGTGTAAATGCGTTAGGTATATAAAGGATAACAGTGGTGGGTTTTAACTTTATCCCATTATAATTTATAATAAGTTTATTTCTTTAATGTAATTTTTTTTTTATATAATATTATTCTTTATTTTTTTTTGGCCCCCTCCGTTTGAATAAGTGCATATAGACCCTTATATAGTTGTGATAAGATAGTATAGGTGGTATTCTAATGTAAATAAAAACAAAAAAAAAAGAAAAAAATAAAAAAAACAATATAATAAAATCAAAAAATATAATAAATTTTGATAATTTGATAATAATTTTAATTATATTTAAATATAATATGAGGGACCTGAATACTTCTAATACAACTTTTTACCACTGCTAATATAGCTGAACCGAAAAAACTGTAAATTATTTTAAAAACCAGTCTATTTTTCTCATATAATATCATTGTGGAAGGTTTATCAGTTATAATATCATCTATCAATTGATATTTTTGATGTAATCACGAAAGATTTCAATATTGTAATTATTTCCCATATTCAAATAAATTTGTAACTTTGTAAAATTGAAAAAAAAAAAAAGTGAAATAAATAAATATTCTCAAATTTGTGACGTAATTTTCAACCTGAAGAAAAAGAAAGATCTATATTGTTGACTCTTCCAATAATTCCTAAATTTTGAGAGTACATAAACGAAATGGGCTCAACAATTTCGCGAAGGTAAAGTTACCCTTCGTAACTTATTTATTCCTGGATAATATATGGAAGACACATAGGTTATTTCTAGGGTTTAAGCTACTAATCTGCCTATAGTATTAAATGTGTAGTCTTTGACTTGTATGTGTGATGCTTTCTTATTGCTAATAAACTAGGTGAAGAACCAGCTTTAGTTACTCTCTATGAGATTATGATTTCATAAAAAAGGGTAAATAATGTTGTTTATAAGCTTGGACTTTCTTTATTCAAATAATTTTGTGACGTCAAGTTCTGTACTACTAATTTTTTCGTTTCCAGTGCATGCTAGACATCTTATCCCCAATCTTGGGGAGAGAAGTAAGTGTGATAATATATATATATATATATAATAATATTATATAATATATATATTATAGTATAGTTGA
>JABUQX010088895.1:0-10000 GCA_015478945.1 Trachelipus rathkii | reverse complement strand
TTATATTCTAATAAAAAATAGTTATTTTTTAAACTATTATATAAAAATTTATAATTATTTTCTTATATATGAGTACCTATATGCATATGATTGTCTAATTGTTATCAGATATATATATATATATTATATATATATATATCTAGAATATATAATTCGTTACTTTGAGTACATGCTATACCTGATGAATATATATTATAGAAGAATATATATAATAATTAATTATTATATATAATCTATCTATACTATCTCATATATCTAAGTCTATATATATTATATTCTAATATATTATTATAAATACTTATATTATATATATATATTAATAATATAATTAATATATATTAATATATATATAATATATAATATATATATTTATTATATATATAATATATTATATATATATTATAATATATATATATATTAATTATAATATAATATAATATATTATATATATATAAATAATATATATAATAAGTTTAATTAATTTAAAATATATAATTAAATAATTATATATAGTTATTATAATTTAATTATATAAAATTAAATATATTCCAATATATTATATATATAATATTATAATATATATATTATATATATTTATATATTAATTATATATATATAATATTATATATATATAATATTATATAATATTATTAAATATATATATCAGTGAGGTACTTGAATTTATATTAATACTTATAGTTAGTAGGTATTAATGAAAGGGTAGGTAGCCTCCTAACCAATTTTTCTGTAGTCTTTATTAAATAATAATATTAAATGAAATGATATATAAACTTATTATAAATTAATTAAAAATTATTTATGAATGTGAAAGTAGATAGAAAAGAAAAACTATATTAATATAATAAATTCAAATTGAAAAAAATAAATAACAACTACTTTAGTATAATATAAAAACTAGGTTATTAATAATAATATCATATGTACACACTGTATTAATGAGGAAATTTATTCGTTCCTGAGCTGCACCAGCATCATGTTTCTTTTAAGTGATATCCCTAGTTGCACTATTTATCATAGTTCAGCCTAATCGCTGTATAACGTGGAATATTTTCATTTTTCTATTTAGATATTATATTGGCCATAGCTCAAGCTAACTAATACCTGCGCTAGCACTTTGATACAGTATAAAAAGAAAACATACGTTATAACACTTATATATAATATATTAATATATATATATATATATTATATATTATTAATAAAAATATATATATAATTATATAATATTAATATATATATATATATATATATATATATATATATATTAATATATATTAATTATTAAATTGATGTTTATATTTGATTATATAAAGCTTTTTTCTAGGTGCTCTTAATATTTGATGTGTAGATATCCATATAATTATCCACCTATACGACTACAGCCAAATATTCACATATTTATTATAAAATTCATATTATTGATTGAATTTAACACACAAGTATTATTATTTGTTTTTTCCTTTATTTATTATGTATATGGCTATATATAATCTAGATATTATTTTTATATACTGTATTTATATCTAATTCATAGTACACTCAATTCTTTTAGCAAAATAATCCATTATTACCGAATGGTAAAGGCAATCGATTATTATATATATAATTATATAATAGACTCGACTTAAAGTAAATTTTAATTATCATAATTGAAAAATAACAGTCATTTTCAGAAAATAAACTATACTTATAAAAAAATCTGATGGAACGCATAGATTTGTATTATATACAGTGTACTGACTGTATACAAATATCATAATTTATTTATCCATTTCTCTGTCAAGTAACTGATTTAATATGAGGGCAACGAAACGATAACTTATTAAATTTATTCCTCGAAATATGTCATAATATTTAACTATTCAACCTAACTCACTTGATAACTGCGAGATAATGATATTTATATTCATTGCTAAGAATTTTCGCTAGTTGGGAAAATGCTTCTTGTAGTTTAAGATCTAATGCGCCGCTCAATCATGTTAACAGGATTTTCTAAGACGAGAAATTGCCGTTGCGTGTCAAAGTTCTATAACAAATAATAGAACATTAGTTTTATTATTCATTTTTGGACAGAATATATATAATATATATATATATATATATATATATATATAGTAATACCTCAGCAAGAATCGTAGTAATTTTGAGAAATTATCTAATTCACTGAATTAATTATTACTATTATTATTGAGAGAAGGGTGATGATTATAGAAGTAAGAAAAAGAAGAATTTTGCGAAGGATCTCATTTTAATTTCTCATAAATAAGATGAAGACAACACATCTTTCTCAAAATAAAGTGGAAGCTTTATTCTATACTACTTATCCTAAAACATGTTGGTAATACCCATAAAAATAACATAATGAGCACAGCATTGAAATTATTAATCTATGATATATAATATTAATATAATATATATATTTAATATATAATATATATAATATAAATAATATATATATATATATAAATATATAATATATATTAATAAATAATATATTAATATATAAATATATATATATATTATATATATATAAATTATTTTATAAATAAAATATATTAATATATATAAATAATATATATATTATAATATATATCTTAATAATTTAATATTAATTACGACAAGTTTCTCTTACGTATCAAAAAGATGGCAGCAGCAGTTTAAACTTTGAAATTATCGCATTTGGTATTTAAATATTATTTTTATATACATTTACTTAATTATACTTTACGTACTTAATTTATCAAGGTTACAATAATAACTACTGAAAAAGAAGAAAAAAAATTGAAGGTTAAAATAAAATTTATATTGAAGGTTAAAAGAGGTTGAAAAATACAATACAAAAAACAAAATGTACTTTAATTTTAAATAAAATCTAGAATGATTTTTAAGTTTCTTTATTTATAAATTACCAGATTGTATAATTATTTCTAATAATGTACAGAGATTAAGATTCCTTCAATATATTGATTATTAATTATTATTATGTATATAATATATTATTAATAATAATGTATATGTATTTATTATATTTAATTATAATTATTAATATATCTTAATTTAATTATATAAATTTAATAAATTTTAATATACTAATATATTAATTATTTATAATAATAATTATTATAATTATTATTAATTAATATTATATTAATAATTATACAAATTATAATTAAATTAATTATTATATAAATGTTTAATCATAATGTTAATACACTAAACACTGAAATAGTATCGAATCAAATTCTAAGACAGAAATAATTTAATAATATAATTTGCAATTTTTTATATATTAAATTTAAAATAATAATAATATATTAAATATTTAAAACATTTTTAGATAGTAAAATATATAAAATAAAAATAAATATTATTAATAATTTTTGTAAATAATATAATATAAGTAAATTATTAAAGAATAATAATAATATTTAAATAATTATTATATTATTATTATTATCATAATTGTTTCTTAGTATATATTTTAATATAATTATTATTTAATTTAATTTATTAAATATAAATTTAATTTAATTATATAAATATATTATTTATAATATATATAAATTATAAAATTATTAATTAAATTAATTTATATCATTCATGATTATCACAAAAAATCTGACACTTAACTCTCTAGACAAATTACCCGCATTTATAGCAGAACTAAAAACAAGAAGTGCCAACTATAAATTAATTACAAAACTAATCAGATTTAGCCGTTAGAGATTCGTTGGTATTTTCGAATACATGTTATTTATTCACTCTGCAACACAAGTACAGTATCTCCATATAATCTCCATTAAACTCCTTCAATCTATTTTATGCAGAAATCAGCTGATCAGAAAATTGCAAAAACACATTTTATCACACCACAATTCACTCATTATAATTCACCGTTTTCTTCACTTTTCTTCTATAGTTTCACAGTATGCAGAGCAAATCCAATTTGCCCTTTTACTTAAATATTACATATCCATATCACCTTTACTTCACTTTTTACTCTATATACTCAACATATTATTCCTCCGACATTATTCCTATATTAGTACCAATATATAACGAATTATCTAATACATTTTCGTACCGAAAGGTAATAAGTAAGAGGCCGCTTCCGGCGTAATTAAATACTACCGAACATTCTCCGAGGCTTAAATTAGTACATTAGCATTCCTGAGTACAAAAAATTAGAATATGAGTATAGGTGATGTAGCAAGTACCAATCCTTAAAGGACTATAACGTATTTGTGTAGGTCAAAATCTCTTTTCTCGCACTCACATACTAATTAGGGAATATATATATAAGTAGCTAATATTTGAAAGTAATAAAAGAATGTAATATGTTTTTAAATATGATATGGTGATATAATTTTCAATGTGAAAAGTATAGTTATATGTCTGAAAGTATTTACTATAAATATATTATATTAGTCTGGAAGGTATATATCTAATATGTGAAGTTTTGTGATAATGAAAACGCTAAGTTATAAACAGAAAGAGCCGTAAACCTAATTTATAGGATTGTGAATATGATTTAATGGTGAAGACATACCTATACATACCTATAAGTTCCAATATATTTAATATATATATAATAAAAATATGGAGATATAGGTTAATATTACTAGTCGCTGCGTAAGTTATAACGTCATAACTAATATATATATATATATATATATATATATATATATATATATTAAATATATATAATATATATATATATATATAACTTATATATATATAATTAATAATATATATATTAATATATATATATATATAAATAATTATATATTAATTATAATAATATATATATAAAAAAAATATATATATAATATATAATATATAATATATTATTAATATATTATTAATTAAATGATATATAAATATATATTATTAATTAATGATATATATAATTATACAATTATATATATTATATTATAATATATATTATATTATAATTTTAGTTATATGTATATGTATATATATATATATATTATAGTATATATTAATATATATATTAATTAATATATTATATATATATATATATATATTATAATATATATAATATATATATTAATATTAGTTATATTTATATTATTAGTATAAACAGGAGTGTTTATAGAATGAAGAGGTGATGCAGCGGTTAAAAGTAAATAATGGATCTTGGTTATAAATGAACCCTAAAGCCCATATGATGATTTATCTTCAAAAGAAAGATTGAGTTTGGATATATTATATTATGTAAGAATAAGATAAAGGTATATTAATAGATGTATTAGTAGGATGAAAGGATATAATAGGTTAAAATATATAATGTGAACCACATAATTTGCAAAAGTAGGATATAAAAGAGAACATAACATCCTAATATTTTGAATCTTCTATAGCGTAGAAGGAAAGTCACGCTCACTTGTAACGGATTAAAGACAATCTTCGGAAGCTCGCAGGTGAGAATTCCTGAGTGATAATTAAGATTAAAAAACCTGACTATAGGTAATGTTTCTATATGTAACCGGAGGAAACTGTAATTTAAAGAGTGAAAAAATACGAGACATAGATGCGTGAGAATTAAGGGAACACAAATATATGAATATGTACGTGTCGATATCCAAATCTATGGACCAATGTTGAATCGCTATACGGAAGCAAGTGAGTATGATAACTGAAAAGTTGTGTATGTGGCAAAAATTTTTTAAAGCCTAACAAAGAAAGCAAAATATAGTCAGTGTTTGAGGAGCTGAATGAGTCGACAAGCATACAAGTTAATAAGACGAGAAAACTAATAAAAATGACAAGCTAAAATACGAGAAGTTCGTGATGATGAAAGCGCGTATTGATAATGAGGAAGGATAAATGTCGGAGCAGGTGACGTAATACAATTATAGAATGTCTAGAGCATTTTTGTGCGTGATTGTATCAGATGAGAGCACCTCGCAAAGAAATGGTGATATTAATTTGGTAATTGTTGGATCTATTGAGAAATCAAAAAGACGAGATATTATATAATAGGAAGCTGGTGTGAAATATTATAGTTAGGAAATAATGTTAGACCTGAAAGAGAAATCTGGTCTATAAGATAACTGATTAAGTTCTTATTGATTGTAAGTGTGAAAAATAAAGTAGTTAAGACATTGGAAGTCTACGAAATTAATAGGTTAATATAGGAATCTTTAGTGTTAATGTCGAACAATGCGGGGAGATATATACGTATGTCTATAGTCATGTGTTTGTTTGGTGAGTAGTCATGATATTGTAATAGCTGGTCAAAGAGTGGCGTCGAGTTAGATTCTAGTCTGATGAAGAAACAAGGAGGTGTCTTTAAAAGTTTGCTCACCCTCTTAATAAGATTAAAAGGTTTGTTGTCAAAAGAGCCGGAGCGCATGGAATGATCGACAGAGGATGGATAACACGCTCCCCGTGAGAAATGCCCGATTCGATTTTAAAGTATAGATAATTGAATTGAGTAATGAAGAATAAACACGGTTAGTGCATATAGTTAAGTCCTTTAGAGAAAGCAATAAACATTAATCATGATATGATTCGTGAATATATTAATGCACTAAAAGATAGAGTAAATAAGAAGTTTAGAGTCTCCTGAATATAAAGATATATGATATAAGGGATTATTTTTGTATTATGAATGGTGATGATGAGGTATGGTATGATATGCTAGAGTCTGATTAGGAAATATAGTATAATATAAAAAAGAATATTGATGAATCTTTCGCAATTTAAGTAAAGCGTATTATTTGGTACTAAAGTGATAATAAATATGGTTAGTGAATGTGAATTGGTTTATATTAAGCGGAAGTTGGGGTATTCAAGAGAGAGAACATGATTATTAGATTGTGTGATTTCATTTCTGTAATATAGGGATCTGTAAATTTAATGGAACGTAAAAAATATTATATATTAATGATGTAAAAAATTATATCATAGGAAAATGAATGCAGATATTGGTTGCAAAAAGTTGGTTTTCTATGGATATTAAAAATCAGTTAGATAAGGGAATATTATTGTTTGTGTGTAACTATATATATTATATACGGAATATTTTATTTCACTAATGATGGGTTATGATAAATAAGAATATTAAGAGGAGTCTCGCGAGAATTCATAAGAGTTTATATTTGAGGAGAATTGGGGACTTAAGAACAATTATAATTTCAAAGTCATATAGAGTGTGTACCAGGTCAATTCCGAAATTCGTAGTATAGTGACTTGGAATTTAGAGTTTGAGTTGTAGAGTGGATTTGTGAAATCTGAACGAATATAATTTGCAATAGTAAGTGAATCGGGTACCACGAATGTATAGTGAGCCATAAAATATATACTAAATAGGAATTGAGGGAAGAAGACGGATAACCTTAAAAATTCCAAAATATAATAAAGACTAGGTCGATGTAACAGGTAACTTAAAGCTTTTTTCAGTACGTCTACCCCTTTTTATAATGTTATAATTGGTTATTAAAAATATAAAAATACTGATATTTTATCTAATACATATATATTATATCTAGTTGAATTATGAAATTATTGAGGATTAAAATAAGAGTGGAGAAGTAATCGATATTGTTAATCGTAATAAGGTGTAATGAAAGAAATATTCAAGTAAACTATCTTCATATAATGGAAAATAACTAAAGTAAACTATATTCAGATAACTAATCAAAAGAATGGTCTGGTGGGATAGTATAATGGTATTGCGATTATTTTGTACTAAATGTTGCGAATTATTTATAATATGGGGAGTATCGTAAAAATATTGCTACGAGTAAATATAAGAAAAATTTAGAGATGTTTAAGTGTATTACCATCATTATTAAGTTTGGCTAAAGTTTAAATCATATATTTTTACCAAGATATAATTGTGAATTCATTAAATAGTGAGGCAATTTAACTCTTTATGCAAATATCAGGTCAACTCCGTATAATAAAACTATTAAAGTGCAAATTGGATAGGATTTTATAAATAATAATACTTTAAAACATACTTATGTATATAATTATGTGGCCACAAAAGTAGTTTATTTAAATACATTAGATTTTTATAAAATAAATAAATTCTTTAAATTTAAAGAGGTACTTTTCATCAATGTAATGTAATATAATATATAACCTAGTCAATTCAATAAAAACTCAGATTTCTCTATAATTATATGTGGAATAATCCATGATCACAATACCAGCTCCTTTATCAGCTTTTCTTATAATATATTAATCAGGATTTTGACTTTTGAGGAGGAGTGAATCTTAGATAATGTTATTATTTAGACGAAGCGGAAATTAAGTTTATCTTTTATTTAATATATATTTTAGTTATTATATTGTGAATATTAATTTGTTTATTATATCATTAAAGTGAAAACGGTTAAAGTGGAAGTTATGTATCTTTTTAAATCGTTAATGCCGGTTGAAAAACACTAATACTCAGACCAAGTAAGTGAATTAAATTTCGTGTTCGATTGTAGGGTATATGGACGATATAGATTAGTGAACAACTTAATATCGGATATGTAGTATGAAATTATTTAATATCATATTTCACTCTGATAAATATAATTGTTTTATTATTTATTATTATTTTTAAGTGTCTGATCTTAATAAATTACTAACAGTACAGATAATAGCATTTATGTATGTGAGCATTGATAATAAATTAAATAATTTATTGATGGTTGTTTAACGATAAAAACTATAGGTAGGCAATAATGTACATCAAGTAAGTCGTCCGATAGATGGTAGCAACAAATTCAAATAATAATTAAATTATAATATATATAGAATATATATACTTTTTATATAAATCGTTTCGTATTATAATACATACGTACATTTGAATATTACTTATATTACTTATATTTTTGATTTAGTTGCTTAATACCTATTTCATAAATATATATATTAATATTAATATATGTAATAGTAGTAATGGGCACAATGCGTGAGTGGTGGAATTCATATTAGCTTGAAAATCATTTAAATAATTAAAAAATGATAATACAAATGTGTGTGGTAATTTATGAAATTAAAGAGAAGTGGTGTGAAAAGAAATAAATTGTTTGAAGAATTCCTCCATCTTAAAAATAGCTTTGAAGCTGCTCCGTAAAAATTTTTATTTTATTGATAATAAATAAGTAATTATATTGAATAATCTGTGGTAATATTAAAAGGTTCTAATAAAATTAATAATAATAATAATTAATAATATAGAAAATAATTTATAATAATATAATTAATAAATAACATTGAATTAATAATATAATAATAATATAATAATATTTATAATAAACTAGAATTAATAACTCAATATTTAATTAAAGAATCAAATACAAATTATGATATTAGAATGAAATGTATTTTAATTTACTAATTATATAAATATATAAAATAATAAAATAATATAATATAATAAAAATAATAATAATTAATTTCTAACAGGCAAATTTTTTAAATCAAAGTGGGAAACAAATTGAATTAAAAGTTAAGTTTCTTTATGATATATATCATTGTTATCGCTGTTTGTGTATAATTTATATAAAGGTGAGTTATTAATTTTTTTCCTCCACAAGCCACTGGCTAATGACTGCTCTCGCTTAGCCTTTGCTCTCCAGGTAGAGGTCCTAATGGTAAATTACTTGTGAAATTTAGATCTTAAGAAAATCATTACCATAGGCCCCTATATACCTTTCCATTTTTAAACAATAATTGTATATTGTCATTTTAAGAATAGTACTCAACATATATACATATCTATAATATCTCTTTGATATATTTATAATAATTAATATTTATATTTACATAGATATAAATTAATCTATAATATTGTATATAGATATATAATATATATAAATTAAATAATTTATCTACTTATATACTCTAAATAACCGTATAATATATACAATAATTATAATAGGTAATGCATAATCTATATCAGTCAATATATATAAGATTACACCAACGGACAACGTATTTACCTTCT
>JABUQX010088894.1:32500-36698 GCA_015478945.1 Trachelipus rathkii | reverse complement strand
AACAGACAAAACAAAGCAAAAAAATAAAAAATGATAAAGAAATAATATTTTTTTATAAAAAAACACGTTTTTTTTATAGTTTGATTTATCATTATTATTTTTAAAAGCTCTGTTTAGAAGCGTTCTACTTTATACTATGGAACACCTTGTATCATTTTAGTTACTCATATCTGTGCTTTGTAAGGAAAGTTTGAAATTTCCTGAGCATAGTTTTTAAATGAAATAAATGTTCAGATCATGGTTGGAGGATATGTAAGCGATTTGTAAGATGTATGTATGCTCTTATGGCCTAGCAAAGATGGGTTCTTATCAATTCATGTTTTTTTTTTTATGGAATGTGGAAGATAGGGGAGGATTCATTGGTCAAAAGAAAATTGGCCTGCAAGACAAGTTTCAAAGACTTAAGAGAGATAGAGACATCTCTGTGCAGAACTCGAGCAACTGGAGAATTCTGTTGCCTCAACTGGCACTAAATAGTCCAAAAGAAACAGTTGCGCGAAAAGCCTATCAAGAGGGCTAATGTTTCATGTATTCTGGAGAGTTTTAAATTTATGCCGAAGTAAAATTTGAAAGAAATCGTATAGTTTGTTGGGACCATGATGATATGGATTCTATGTGTCGGTTCCCAAAAAAAAGGCAATGAGAGGGAGGTTTTGGGTATATTACATGCAGATTGTAAGCAAGGTCTTAGGCGAACAAAAGGGCCACAGTATATTTGTATATAGCAACATCTGGAATAAGTTTCAAGATTTACAAATGTTTGTTGACCCTGAAGATTTACATCTTAAACATCCCTTGAATTCCCACCCCCCCTGGAAAATTTGGGATTTTTGCGGACATGTGAGTGAGGAGCAAGTTTAAATGTTTCCATCAGGAATATCAAGGGGATAAATAGAAGGTTCAGGGACGCTGAATACACTATGATGGGAGCTAACAATAGCTGTCACTTCACGGAGAACAGTTACCAAGCGACTCAAACAGAAGAAAATACATGTATATCACAATAGCTTGAGGGAGAGAGGGAAAGGAAATAGTAGAAGAAATGGACAATAAAACATATGTGATAGAAGGTATTTTGCTGTTTGAAGTTATTAAAGTTTCAGAAAATATTGTAGAACTATTTATTTAAACATTCTATGTATAGATTGCCGCTAATTTTCTAGTCTTTTGTATACTGGTCACTATGGAGAAATGTGGATATACCAGAAGAATGACGGTAGATATGGAAATCGAGACACAAACACAATAAAAACATAATAACACTCACTCTAGTGTTAAACGTTAAAAACGTTTTCGTATAAAATTTGTTTTGTCAGCCTTTGTAATCGGAAAAAATATGAAAGGTGTTCTTCAGCATCCGTTCAAGAATGAATTGATTCCTAATTTCTTAGCTGTATTATGCTTTCTTGTCGCTATTGTAACTTTTTTTTTTAATTTTTTTTTTTTTTGGGGGGGGGGAATTAATGTTAAAAAATTGGCTTAAAACAATTATAGAAATTTTTTTTTTTTTTTTTTTACATTTTTTCCTAATAGTTTCAATAGAGTATTTATAGGAATGAGAGAGAACGAACTCGAAAATTACAATTATTATTATTATTATTATTATTATTATTATTATTATTATTATTATTATTATTATTATTATTATTATTATTATTATTATTATTATTATTATTATTATTATTATAGTTATTTTATTATTATTCAATATATTATTATTATATTAATTATATGATTATTATTATTATATTATTGTTATTATTATTTTTATATTATTATTATTATATTCTTTAATATTATAATTTTTTTATTATTTATTATTTTATTATTTAAATTATTATTAATTTGATTATTATTTTATAATTATTTATTTAAATATTATTTTATTAATCATTATTATTATTATTATTTATTATTATTTATTATTATTATTAAGATATTATTCAAATCTTGAAATAAATTGTTTTGAAGAAAAATGATATTTGAAAGTAAACTTTAAAAACTGTATATGACGACTCAAAATTCAACTTGAGCGATTGAAGGTTGAAATGATCTCGTAAAAATTAATTCAACGAGAAATAAGCAAACAATCATAAATGAAATAGATGACAAAACGAAGAAAATAGTTAAAGAACAAAAAGAATTGACGATGTAACTTAAAATTACTTCGTAAAGTAATGGCAAACTAAATGTTCAATATGCCATATAGGCATATGTAACCGTCATTTGTGAAACCATAGATTTGGCAGACTAGGTTCTCTCTTTTCACTTCTCGATAATGAGTTGGGGTCTAGAAGTCAAGAGCGAATCATTACTGAAGATAACGTAAAATAAGAATGGTGAAGCTATACCCATTCCAAATCAATTTACACATTCATAGCTAAAATATTTCCCAAAGCAAAACACTCGACCTAATAAAGTATCTATCTTCTAACATTGCAGATTTAACAAGTGAATTTTCCCAGAAGTCGTTAAAAGTCTCACGTGTCAACTGCACATAAAAGGGGATAAATGATGCCTAAAAACTATAGACACGAGATTTTCAATACAATAGCATTAACGAGCAAAATTACGAAAAACTAGTATTAATCGAATATAAATTATTTAATACGAATATAAATTATCAAGGACTTTCATTTTGGGTTTTAGGAAGAAAGGATAACAACTTTTGAACCATTTTTTGTTTTATTATATAGTGAAGAAGTGAGATAGTAATACTAGTTATAGTCTAGATTTGTTTTTGTTTTACTGAAAAAATATACTGAAAAATACTAGGAAGAATAGAAATCCAACTGGCAGCTTATTTATTGAATCTACAAAAGCTTTTGATTACAATAGATCATCGAATTAACTTACTTACAAAATGAATGATGGGAATAAAGGAACACACTATAATGGTGTTTTAAAACATAATCTTCAGTGAAGATCTCAGTATGATGAAAAATGAGGTGAAACATGCTCTGGAACACTACAAACAACTTGCGGTGTGTACAAGGATCTAATTCTTGGCCATTATTATTTACACGTTCGTAATATCCATGATGTATTTAATTCAACACGACTCTTTTCATGGTTCATTTTGCTGATGAATATTTCAAATATTCTAATAAAGGATAAAGTCCGGCTACACTAACATAAAGCAAAAAGACGTCTTAATAAGATCACAACAATGGATAGATTTAATAATAATTTTCACTAAAACTTGCAAAAAACGTCCATACATATAATTAGCGACAAACTATAGCTGATAAATTTCAACATAAAAATAAAGAGTGTTAACTTGAAAAGAGTCACAATGCTAAAAGTAACTTGGGGTAACGTGTAGATGATAAAAAATGACTTCAAAGAAATATAACACACTAGTGGAGTAAATACTAGCGAATATATGTATATACTAGTCAAATTGAAAAAATTCATTTCCTTTATATATATTGAAAAAGATATACTATGCACATATACACCACATCATATTATATTAGTGTTCCCAGTTTATGGTATAATTAGTTCTAGAAACTCAGCTATTAATTCGGTTTTTTTTGATGCAAATAACGCTTCATCCGACTGTTACCCAACTAGAAACTTCTATGAGCATAACAAGCACTTTTATTTAAAAACTTAGAAATAATTACAATTATGAAGACTATTGAAGTTATCTCTTTGAAAGGAACAGCACAAGAAGTCTGACAGAAATAAGGCATGTAACTTCCTAATAATTATACTGTTCATAATTTAGTACAAATTCAAAGATGATATAAATCTAAGAATAGTGATCACGTTATCCTCCTTCTATAGGTAGAAAAAGCTAGACAACAATTTAGCATAAATGTGCTAAAGTTATACACGATACACTCGAGAATAAAAATGAAAATTCTCTTATATCATTTACAAGTAAACTCAAAAAAGCTATATAAATAAGTACTAATACTTATACTAATACCTGCCATTTACATAGTAAACGCAAAACAGCTCATAATACAGTACTGAATAATATTACATTCTTATTATTATTATTATTATTATATTATTATTATATTATTATTATTTATTCATTGAATTATTATTAAATATTTTATTACTATTAGTTATTTATTATTATTTTATTATTATTGATTTTTTATATTATTAATTATATTATTATTATTATTATCTATTAATTAATATTATTATTATTATTATTATTATTAATTTATTATTATTA